>VWZY01006406.1:435523-454562 GCA_013399075.1 Chloroceryle aenea
CATTCATAAAAAAAAAATAATAAATAATAAAAAAGAAAATATTTGCTGTCAGCACCGCTGACCTGCGGCAGAACCTGACCTGCCGAGTGCCCGGAGCTGCTGCTCCTGTGCTCAGGACCCGGCTGCAGCCGGCAGCTTGCGGAGGAAGGTCTCCAGGACAGGCTGTATTAATATGTGCTGTTCGCTGCTTGTTGACACAGTTATGTNGATGGTGTCTTGGAGGGGGAGGATGGGTTTTGAATGCCAAGAGAGGTATCGGCACGTACCACCTCTGATAATATCCTATTACTTGTAGATATTTCACATGGAAACTAGTGTGTGGGAGCTTCATCCTGCAGGAAACTGCTCCTGAATTTTAATTGGATGAGTCAGTCAGTGTAAATACAGCTTAAACCTACCCTAAAGCCTTTTTTTTTTGTCCNNNNAAACCCTTGTTTTTTTCTCCTCTTTATGAGCACTAGGGACTTTTTTTTTTTTACTTTTTTTTTTTTCTCCTCAAAAAAGAGGAAGGGGACAGTTTAAGGATCTCTTAGTATTTTTAATATGACTGGTTTGGAGGAAATCCAGAGGAGAATGTTATGTGTACGGCTGTGTGCCCCTTCATGTAATCTGTCTTTGAAATACACTGTGGGTCGGAGGAGATAAATATGTCAGAAAACACCCGAGTTCTTTATGGCACTGAAAACCAGATACCAAGTATTTTGAAACTTTTTCCTATTATCGGGAAGTTTAAGGTTGATCTCTGCAGTTCCCGAGGTTTAGCGTTCCGNTATGTGGGAAATATCAGCTCGGGGAGGTGCTGGGAGCACGTGATCCGCTCCATTCATAAAATACCTGGCTGTCCATTCACAGTGCAGTACAGTGTCTGCATTCAGCAGCCTCGCAGATCAGACCTGCATGGGAAGGGAGGGAGAGGCAGCCAGGCCGGCAGGTTTATTCGAGAGGGCAGCAGAAAAAGGGGTTATGGCTGCGAGCATGGGAAGTTACTGTAAAGATGGGGGGAGGGGTGGGGTGCTTTTATGGTTTGTGTTTGCCCTTTTCCATATAATGGAAATAAATGCTTCAATAAAGGAGCATTAATTCAGAAGCACTTACTCGCTGTACCATTGAACATATAAACAGGAGAGACTTTTGTTCATAAAACGTTGAAATACGTTCCCCTCCAGAAATACTGACTCAAAAATGAAACGCACCGAAAATCAAATGCATTATTATGAATGAGCTTTCAAGACAGTATGTTAATCCATCCTGGGTAATTTACATTTTATTGAACAATACTGTCTTACATCTGCAAGATAAACAACATAGTGTAGAAGGAAGTCAGTCATACCTAATGAGACATCTGAAAATGGTGCCTGTTACAAAATACAACACAGGTAACAGTGAAGACAGATGAATTTATGGAAATCAGCAATGCAGTTCATTTGTCTGTTTACTTTGGGAATTTTATGGCAGATTAGCTATTGTTATTTCTTCCTTAACCTGTGTCGTGGCTGAACAGACCTCTGAAATAATCAGAACAGACAAATATTTTTAATATGGCATAAACTGTTTAGTGGTCGGTTAGTTAACTTTGATTTTAAATGTTTTGAAACCCTGCAAGGCAAGAAATAAAACCGAATTCAACTCGGTGATGACGGATCCTTGAAGCAGACAGTGTATTTGTTCGATGTAACTGTTTTGTGGTTGCCAGTGTTAAAATGGTGATGTTTGCTGCTTGTGAATGCACAATTTCATTATCTTAACAAATTATGCTAAGGTGGTTATACATTTGTTGAGTGGAGGAGGCTTTGCTGTTAGTACAACTTAAGAGAAGAACTGAAAGATTACTGATCTTTTCTGAAAATGAGAAAGGAAAGCTCACGTACAGTATTTGTTTTGAGTTAATTCAGTGTTGGTTTAGAGCTAAATGTGTATACAAAGCACTATAAACAACGCCTTTTTTCAGAGAATAAATGATTTTGCTTTGGTTAGTAGAATATCAGAAGAAAAATAAGAAAAATATTTCTCTTCTCTGTTTCATTTGCTTTCTTTGACAGCATTTTCGGTGAGGTCAGAATCATGGTTCCTCTTTGGTTGATTTTGGACATAGCACAATCATGTCTCTTTAATCAGAAAATTTGATTGAAACTCTTGGTGAAAATAGGGTAGATCTACAAATTGAAAATTACCCTATATTAAAAGTTTTCTGTGTTTAATTTTATCAGTCTCATTGATTACATCAATGGTCCTGAATTCATTGACAAATCTGTTGGCATATAAGGGTGAATACGGGTGCGTTGCAGTGCTTTTTGTGTCATTGTGGCTACAGGGAATATTCTGGTAATTGAGCATTACTCTTTGTTTATAAAACTTCATTTTATGGAGTAAGATGTAAATATTTGTGGTGTCTAGAGTTTGACCTCTGTTAATAATGCTGAACTCTCAGTGGTGGTGGGAAAGATTAATTAATTAAGCTGCATTAAGGACTATTAGGTTTCTTGTCAGTCATGAACATATGGAAGACAGCCTTATAAAATTCTGATTGCCATGGATGAATCTTCATTGATCTTTTTTGCATTGTTCTTGTAACAAAGTTGTTGTGTTTGTGTGTTAAGTATTATTTAAATGAGAGTATTTCTGTACCTCCAGATAATTTCCACACACACCCCCCCAGTGGTGTTCTGCAGTCGGTGTGGTCAGCATGGACACAGTGTGGTGTGCACAAATACTGACGGTTTTTAAATTAAGGAATTAGGGGGATTTGTGGACTCGTGTGTCAATTCGCTGTTCATGCAACTTAACATAATAATGTCAAAGCAGGCAGGTCAGCAAGCACTGTACCAGATTCCTGTTTCGGTGGCAGATTTTATTGCTGGCTGGAAAAGCTGCTGAATTTCAGTGTTAAGTAAAACGGAATAATTGTTACGTTATGTAGTCCCCATTCACAAGGGATGGATGATGACAGGCTTAAGATGGAGTCTGAGTTGCTGCTGTGGAAAGTAGGAGCACTGCTTTATTGGCTTGTTTACGTGCCACGGTATTGCAGGTGGCCTCTCTCATTTTCAGGGAACAGTTGTGCTCTCGAATTATATTCAGAGTTGGTTTTATGTACTGTATTTTTACAGATCAGACTAAAGCTAATTGTTTTGCTGCATATGTGTAGGTAATCTTACACTAATTTTCCTAGGTAATTAAGCCATTATAAAGTAAAGAAACACAAAGTATATACTGCACTATGTTCTTAATATCCTCTAGATGATGTTGTTATAAACATTCTGAAGTGTTGATTTGAAAAAGTAAAGCTGACCTAAATTTTTAGAAGAAATTGCCTACTTGATATATTCAAGTTTTTCTTCAGCATTTGTGAAAATACTGTTTAGGCTTCATTTGTGCTTCAGAACTCCTTGTATTACAAGCCCAGATACTGAAAGATGAACACGAAATTGTATTGCAGGAAGTAAAGTCAATTCATTTGGTTTTATTATTAGTTCTGGGAGGATTTTAACATTTCTCAGCAGGCTAATTTTCTTTCTGTTATTGATGGCTTATATGGACTTTGGAATTCTTCATCCCTTAATATAAGGAATTTGTAAAAGGATTTTTTTTTTGGGGGGGGGAGGGCATACTCTAAATCTATTGATTATATAAAATCATTGCAATTCTGTTCCATTTCATTTGGGGAATTGTTCTTTATAGGGTCCTGGGGAGGCTTTTTCAGTTTTACAAACTGTTTCTTGCTCTCTCTTTGGCTTTCTGGTACATGACACTATTTTGAAGGTGAAACTGAAATTGCATGTTACATAATCTGGGAGTCAGTTGGGAATTTTGGGTTTTTTTGTTTGTTTGTTTGTTTTTTAAAAGGGTCCCCTTTGCAACATTCCTTGATTACTGTGGTAATGCAGTAAAATGTTTTCTGTATATTTCAGTGTAACTGGAGCCAGTGATAATACTTGAATTACGAGTGTTCTTGTTCATTTAAAATTTCATGTTCTTGAAGAGTTAAAGTGGTAGTGAGGACATCAGCATGTGTTTCAAAAGTAGAGATGTTTCTTGAAAGGAATATTATCTTGACAGGATCAGAAGTCACCAGATTAAAGGTGAGAGCATTCCTGGTAGTTTTTAGGCTAACAGCTGGCATTTTTGTTTGTTATTTAGCCATTTTTGTGTATATCTGGAGAAATGATATGCATTGGTGATGACTTGATGGGATATGACAAACACCAGAAACAAAAAATACTTTTCAGAACATTGACACAAGTTTAAAAAGGAAACAAAGGAAATACTTTTGACTTTTTTGTCTTTTGCTCCCTAGATACAAAAAAAAGTAACTGTGATGTGGCATGCAGTGTGTGTTGTCTTAAATGGTAGTGTTGTAATCTTTAAATGTTTGCTTTCTCCCTCATACTCTTCATTCGTGATTGGAACATGTGCAGTTTCCTCAAAGATGACTGTGAGTTGCCACGTTGTTGACACTACCAGTTTCTTTATGGATATATTTTAAAATAACTGTCTGTGCCTTTTTCCTCTCTGTTCTAACTTGAAAGAAAATTTAAGCAAGCAGATTTTAGCTAGAGATTTGCACAGTTATTGAATGGCTGAAATTGGTTGTAAACAAAAATTAAATGGTCCCTGAAGTTATAAAATTTGTTTTTCCTTTCTCTCCCTTGAAAATATTCATTCTTCTTTTTAGAAGCACTTCTTGTTGTGAAGTATTTTTTAATTTTTTTAATTATTGGTGACTAATATGCTCCAAATATTCCAAATTAAAATTCAGTAAGAGGTAAACATACTGGCAACATATTTTTTTATACTTTACAGTATTTTTAAGTGAATCTTCTAACCAGTCTTGGTATTAAGCAGAAATAATCTTCAGTAATGCTTGATTTTTGAGGGAGGGGAATGGGTGCTCTTTCAGTATATTGTATTAACATATATTTCTAGACTTAAGGCAGTGGCAGTACATACTCTTGTTGCACTTATTTCTCCTATACTCTGGCAGATAAGGTTTTTTTGGTGCTAGTGCTTAGACTGTGATCCAGTAAAATCTGTTGTCTGGCTCTACTCCCTGTGGCTCTTCCCATCCATGAGGGTGGTATTTGTCATGTTGTATACAGTAACATTTTATGGTATATGGCATGAGGGTAAGCATGGTGTCTCCTGCTTGAGAAAAACCTGTAATAGGAATCGATCTCTCAGACTATGGTGGTACTGAACAGCACACACTTGTAGGAAGTAAGCAGGCATTTTAAAGTGCATGTGTTTTCACATCTTGTCAAGCTTGTCTTTTACATAATGTTCATGCTGATACCTGTCGTATCAGTTTGTTAAAATAATATATTCATTTATTGATTTTCAGTGCTTAATATGCACTGGTTTTCTCATACATATGACAAGAGAAGAATTTCTTAAAAACAACCAACCAAGAAATCTTTGGACATTCGAAGGGACAAACACAGACAACACCCCTCCAGCCCCTGCACTTAAGTGCTTTAAGTACTAAAATTGTTAATAAATGTGTCTCTGATTAAATAATTACTGGCTTGTTGCACATAGCTGTAGACCCTAATTCCCAGTGCTCCAAACAATGTGGGGAAATTAACAATAATAAAAAAGTTCCAGCATAGTGATGAGATGGATGGATGGATGGATGGATGGATGGATGGATGGATGGATGGATGGATGGATGCAAGGAGATCACACATTTTTTTTATCTAAGAACCTGCTGTCCTATGACAGTAAATACTTCAATACAAACACAGAAAATAGGCCATAGAAACCTAAGCAGTTACTGTGCTCCATTTTGCATTGCTGCACGATACCAAACTTCCATTCAGAGGAAAATAATTTTCATGTGTGTGCTACACAAGAATTCCCAAAATGTATACTGTTGGAACAACTAACCATCTTAAAAACGATATTGAAAATAATTTTTTGTGTTATTTTTTCCCCCAGATGTATTCAATCTTACACTTTGGAATTTTGGCTCCTGCTATGTCCGATATTTCAGTTAGGCGAGGAGGGGTTTTAATCTGTACTTCAGGGAGTCAAACACCCATTCAGAACCCTTAAAGAAATTATGTGAGCTGATGTTTGGCTTGAATGGTTTGTGAGAGCACAAATTAAACTCTACGGAATAGAGTTGTCCTTTTCGTATTTTTTTTTAATTAATGTATTTTTTAATTAAAAAAAAAAACCTCCAGAAAAAGCAGTACCAAATAAATAGGTCTTCCCCAAGATGTTCTGACAACTGCTGACAATGACCATTTTTCTGTGACTTTTCCAACACTAACTGTAGTTTGTCAAAGTAAAAATTAAACTGATTTATTTCAGTTTTACTTAAGTCAAATCTTGTTGCTACACTTTTTATTCACAAGAAGCATCAAGAATTTCATTAAGAAAACAAGTGATTACTGAAAAGTAGTGTCAGGTTTATTAAACATTGTTGCTGAGAGTGAGTGCCTTCCCTCAATAAGCACAGAACTGGCTAGATCCAGCTCTCAGGGAGGATTCCTGACTGGGATGTTTTTTCTTTCAGAAATTGTGCAGGACTATTTTGGTGGAATGGTATACACCCTGAGGGCAGAAGTGGTTTCTCTCCCTTTAACCTTTTGAAAGGATTAAGGGCAGTGAAAGGTGGGAGTACAGACGCTGCTCAGATTTTGGAATTTTTATGTAGCTTCCTAGAAACTTTTCAGCCTCTTGGGCATGCATGAGGAAGTAAAGTGTGCCATAGGTATTTAATTCTGTGCATGGCATGCTTGCTCTGCACGCCAGTATAGCATACTCTAATACAGAGCCCGTGGTTGAGGCTGGTACATGTTGAGCCTTGAACAGAAACACATTTTTGAAAGGTGTAAAGAAGCTAATTCAGGGTTTAGAGCTGAGGCCTGTAAATTTAAGATGGGAAGTCCTGTTTTGTTTGTTTGTTTTTTTAAATCTACATAAGTGGCTGACCTTAGGTACTAAACCTGTACGCTCTTAAGCACTAGTTACTTTGCTAATCAGCTGTCTTTGCTCCCTTTAGGATGAAGAATAGATTGAGTTTTCCCAGTAGGGTAGACTTAGGATGGATATTTTTGTGCCCTCTTCAGGGGGCAATTTTCTAATATCATTGCAAGTTCCACTTGTAGTTCAAATGCTACTGACCTGTGCTACTGTGTTATGGAAAAAAAATGTTGAGATTGCTGTCTAATTTTGCAAGAACTTAAGAGAAAAAAAGACATCAACCCTGTAGAAGAAATTATGCTTGCTGGTACCAGTGGTACATAATGAGTGTGCCAAGGGAATGCAAAGTTGTAAGATAAAATTGACACTTTTTAGGCTTGAGAACTGAGATTGTTTGTGCAAGTGTAATCCATGTGACCAGAGGGTATGAATTTTGATTATTTTGATAAGGAGATGGAGCCAGGAATATAATCAGATTGCCTGGGTTTTACTCCCAGACCTTCAATACTAGGAAATGCCTTTTTCTTCTTTACAGCCCCTTGCCTCATTGGCCACTCATCCTGTGCCACAGGAGAACTGCACCTGATCACGTGCAGGTGGTGCTGTGCAACTGAAAGCTGCACCTTAATAAGCATTAAAATTCCATAAATACTAATATTGAAAAGTAAAGCAATGTTCTAACAAGATTGTTATGGTTTGGCTTTGGGTTTATATTGTGTTATAATTAAGGCGCATAAGAGCAAAGTACTTGCAGCTCTCATTGGAATGAAAATACCAGTTTCTTGTCTTTTCTTAATCAGTAAATATATTTTTTATAATTAGATTTTTTTTTACCCTGCCTTTCTGTGTGTGTCTGTCCATGCAATTTGTAGGTAAAGTGTATTGTTCTTTTTTTTTTTTTTTCTTTACTATGTTCTGCTGTCTGGTTCCCGAAGAAGTTTGAGTGTCTAAAATCAAGCTGTTATTACACAGCTGGGTTTGTGCCTTAAGGCCCATAATTGTCTTGACTGAATCCTGCTTCATTATCTACTTGAGAAAACTTTTTTAATGGATGTGCAACCAATGCTTAATCAGTCCTGTGATGATCTTCAGTGCAGTACTTTCATGCTTTCTGTATTTGCACTGAACGGGTCTAGCTTAAAATATCTTGTATTGTCTTAGATGTATTCAGCTTGACACATCCTCTAGAAGAGCCCCCATATGCACCTTAAATTGTACGTGCTTTGTTACTATGGTGATGGAAAAGAATCGTGCATGTTAACAACCCTGCGTTAGGTAATGGAGGATTTGCAGAAATCAGTTAAGCATTTGCCTGGGGCCCTGAAAATTGAGTTTGTGACCGTATCTCCATCCTAGCCTCTTGGCTACAGGCAGGCTGAGGGAATCTTCTTATAGGATTAGACACTTCTCTGTTTTCAGTTGGGGACATGAAGAGGACTTTTTGGGAATGGTTTCAGAAGAAGTAGCATTGCCTTATCACTTGCTTTTAAGCATCTTATGTCATATACTTGAGGCTCTTTCCACAATGTAAAGGAGATGCTTGTGCAAGCATGTATGTTTGTCTCTGACAGAAAAACAGTTTTGTTTTCCTTTGAGCTCCCCACGCTGACAGTGCCTGAATTCACTACCTTTCATGTCTCAGTTACGGCTACCTGCAAAGGGACAATGTGTTCACATTCACTCTCCTGAAGCACAGTAGAAAACATGAGCTGCTCTTCATCTATTAGTTGAATCCTGTTTGAAGAACAGGTCTAATCAAGGATGACATTCCAGAACAAGACATGAATTTTGAGTGCTGTAACAGTTTATATAGTGTAATTTCTTGGGGGGGGATTTTAGTCTCTTTCTCCTGGAGCAAATTTTGCTTAACTAGGGGAAAACTAGTAATTTTGTTTAATTGGAGGAGCTTTTCAGGTTTTCTCCTCTCTTTCTCTGCTGTACCTTCTTAAAAGTGTTGGTTTATTGCATTAGTTATTAAGTTATTTGTATTTTGCTGTTGTTTTGGTTTTTTTTTACTGCTGAAAGTGGTGTATCTTTCTCTGGTTAAAGTGTGTTGGCTTTTGGAAAGAGACCCATCCTTACAGGTTTTAAGTATTTTAGGAAGCATTTTCCTGAAGATTTTTCTGTATTAATGTTCTCTTACAGCTTATTCTGAAAAACTTCTCTGGAAAAAAGATGCTGGTTAGTGTCTCTGAGACATTTTGACTGGACCACAGAGTACCCTTACAGGTCTTAATACAGGGGTTTTACTCTTGAGCAATGCTGGCAAGAACCCTCAGTTTTGCTACTCTGGGACAACAAAAACATAACCCAAATAAAAATGTGTTTCCTTTGCTGTGGAAAGGCAGAATGCTTCCCACAGACTGCAAGTTCATTCCCTTTTCAGCAATAAAAGATGATGACATTACAGAAATGTTAAAAATCAATGTTGAGTGACTTCATTACAGAAAATTCAACTCTTCTGACATTCGTGAACAAATCTTCCTGAAGTAGAACTGCAGTTACACGTATACTTCTTTTCTGAACAAAATCAAAATGTATGGTTTAAACTTGTAGAATAAGTGGAAATAAGTTTACCAAAGCTTCTATTTCAGCTGTGTTTTTTTAGGTCTGAGCAGCTATTGGGAGGAATAGGATTGGCTTTTTTATCTTTTAGCAAACCAGCACTGCATGAGCTTGACCCTCACAACTGAAGCTCAATGGATAAAGTAAAAGCTTTAGGAAAGCTTAAAGGTCCTCATGCTCCTTCCAGCTAGAGGGTGCAAACAATGAGCTTTGATCAGTGCATCATCCCAAACAAGGCATGATGATCCAGATCTCTGCCATGCGCTTCAGGAAAAGATTGTTTCAGTAGAGAAGTTGCAGGAGATATCCTAATTAACTTCCTGATGCTGGAGGAAGTAACAAGTATCACTTCTCAAGGGCAAGACTAATCTTGGCCAGCTTTTCTGAGGTTGCTTCAGAGATTGTTTCCAAGGCAATTACAATCAGTGCAGAAATCATAGCTTCCTACAGAATAAAGGATCTGCTTTCTCCATTTTTTTTGTTTGTTTGTTTCTTGTCTAACTTAGAGCTGGATATTTTACATTGGAGAAAGTGTAACTGTTGTTTCCCAGTTACAGCATTGATATCTATGGTACAGGGTTTATTTGGTGAGAGAGGTATTCTCACAGGTTTGGTATTCTTAGGCTGAGACAAATATTTCCTTATTTTTTTCTATATAATAAAATGGCATATTTGATTTCTGAGAAATGCAGTCTCAACAGTTGAAAGATGCTGTTCAAGCTTTTATCATCAACCAAGAAAATCAGTTTGGTTGTGTCATGTTTTCTGTAGGATGCAACTTCTGTTGTCTTTATTTACACTGGAATATGATGTTCTCCAAAGGACTATTTTTGCTTTCCTCTAAAATGAGTTCCTATTATAGTTCAGCAAATAATTTTGTCAGGAATTGCTTCTATTTGACTTTGGAATATGTCCTTGGTCAATAACAGTGCTGGTCAAAAAGTAGGAAGTACTGTTGGTCTAACCCTGTCTTGGTGCATTATTCCAGTAGATGACAAGAAGATCAGATTGATACTTCTCAAGGTTTAAATAGCAAGGTATTATTTGTATGTCCTTAACTTCCATAGAGAGCACGATCAGAAATTGCTCAAATATCTGACAGAAGTAGGAAGGATTATGTATTATTTCTGTCTGGTTTTAAGGCTTGTTTTTTCCTATTGATAAAATTTCTGTTCACACATCTTCAGTCTCTTGAGCTCCATTATATACCATTTCCTTCACAAAGGAAAACATTTTGTGTGTGGTTTATTCATTTCAGAGCCTTGCAGCAGCAGTTGCTCAGTTTGGTAGTTAAAGCTGCTACCAAATGAGGTTCCAAGATCCACAGGAATTAAGTTGAATTCAGTATTAATTATACCACTTGAGATTGCATGAAATTATCAATCTGTAGCTCTGATGGTCTGGAAGTTGGTGCCTCTTGGTTAAAACAATGCAGAAAAGGGTATGCACAAGAAATCTTCATAATACTGTGGGTGTTTTTAAGAGATCTAAATCTGAACTTTGTTTTACATGCCCTCTCCCCCAGATTGTATGAAGTTGTGTAGTGGTATAACTGATATGTGCTATGGGTGGATTTGTTTTAATGGTTTTTAATAGACTATTTACATAATTCAGATTACTTAACTCTTCAGAATGGATTTAGAATTTTGGAGTTATTTTCAGGGTTTTTTGGTTTGTTTTTTTGGTTGTTTTTTGTCAGATCCTGTTTTTTGGTTGTTTTCTTCAGATCCTTCTGGTCAACCTGTGAAGTATTTCAGAACAAGGTAAAGTTTCAGAAGTACCCAAGCCATTTAAAATAGAAATAAAAAGAATTCCATTAATGGCCTGCATTTTACCAACACTGACAAATCCAGTTTCACTAAATAAATAGCACGAGTGCTGTCATTTTGACACAGAAAATAACTTTGTCTCTATGTAGTTAATGGCCACCTCTTAAATCATCTAAAGCAAATTTACAGTTGAGATCAGCTAATGAGGGAGAGTGGGAGTAGATTTATTTAAAATCCACTGAACTTAACTGCTCACTTATTTGCTTTATAATGGTAAAGCAGATCTGTGGTTTGTAGTGATTTGGGGAAGTTTTTGTGACAAGGCAAGTTCAGAACTACTTGAAAACTACAAAGGGGTCAGCTACAGTTTCTCTTTCTGGGATATTGCAAATCTCCCTTTGAAAATGTTCAAGCACCTTAACTGAGATACTGAAGTTCTTCAGAGACACGATGCAGAGATACTGCATGAAGTATTCCAAGGACATGACAAATTAGTAATGATTCAGTACTGTATTTTATTATCATAAGATGTAATGCTGCTGTTACTGTAAGATACTAATAATTAACAAAAAGCCATAAGAACTGCTATAAAGGATCTGGAAAAAAGTGTTGTTGGCATCCTTTCTCTGTCTTGGTTAAATTCTGCATTCATCTGTTTCCTCACCAGAAAGTTTGAGCTGAAATATATCATTTGTTTCTTGAGTCTTTGGTGGAAAACATTTAGCATGTGGCTGTTTGGTAGGACTTCATTTTACTTGAGCAGCATTTTTGTTGTGGATGACTTGTCTGATCTTAATACAAACGTTGTGCTTTCCAGCATTCAGAAGTTGAAGTGAATGGAAATGGCTATGCCAGATTAGTCAGTTTTTAACTTAGTATACTTAGTCTGCTGTTCATGTTTGCAGGTTAGAACTTCATATTAGTATCTAAACAGAATAGTTCAGAGCATTGTATACCACAGGGATATTTCTTTTCTTGAAACACTTTTTTCACAAGAACTGTGTGAATAAGGTAATGAGATAAAACAGTAAGCATCATGTTCTAGGGAAAAACTTAGCAATTCAGTTTTGTTAGGAAATGCATTGAATTTATAGTCATGTCAGTGTGAACTGCTTTCTTTTGGATGCTAAAGTAGTGTTTTAGCAGAAGGAAAGGGAACTGGGACCTCCCAAGAACTGGCGCTCTTGGTCTTTGACTTTGAACAAAGACCTCATGAAGTGGGGAGGGGTTTGCATGTGTCACCTTCCTTCAGTCCCTAGTCAGGGCTGGATCCTCAGTACTGGGGTGCAGTCAAAGCATTTCTTGATTAAAAATTAGGAATATACTTCAAAATTAATCTGTGTTTCAGTTACCTGTAGTGTTGTTTGATTTGTTTTGTTTTGTTTTTTAAACAAACTGTGTGCTTAACAGAAATAAATTTAGTGCAAGGAATTGCAAGCTGTAAACGTGAAATCATACAGGTTTGAAAAAGCTCATGAGTATTTTACATTAATTTTTCCCCCTTCATTGCCTGTAGTGTTGTTGGACTTCTTGTAGACAATTTCTTAGAAGTAAATTAAACCAAGGTTGTTCTTGCTGCATGCAACACTTTCTCAGCTGTAAAGTCTTGATGATGTATCATCAGTGAAACTGTCTTGTTTTTTAAGATGAGGTTAGATAGATGAAGGTCTCAAGTGAAAATAAGGTTTGGAGGAATGGAATGGCAAAAGTGAACCTGCTGTAAGAGCTACCTATGTCTACAAAATATATTAATTCCTTTCCCCTTATTAGAGCTGGGCCTTCTGCCAAGAAAGATCTGCTGTTCAGCTGGGGCTCAAAGAAGCAGGAACGACTGCAGGAGGTGATATATACCATTCCTTTCATTCCCAATGGCACTGACAGTTAGCAAAGTTCCCTTTCTTTGCTCAGGTTTATCCTTGCTAGAAGTTAAAAGGAAAGGCAATAGAGACAGTAAGACAATGCTGAAAAGACAAAGACAACTGACAAGGAGAGAAATCTGAGGCCTAGTTTTAGTTATGCATTTAAAAGTCAATTAGGCAAACTACTGGCATTAAGTTTCTAAAATTATTTCAGATGCCTGTCTTGCTATTTGAAAGCTCTTCTTGTAGAGGATTTTTAAG
This sequence comes from Chloroceryle aenea, assembly GCA_013399075.1. NCBI lineage: Eukaryota > Metazoa > Chordata > Aves > Coraciiformes > Cerylidae > Chloroceryle > Chloroceryle aenea. The sequence continues at coordinate 448,905 of VWZY01006406.1, forward strand.
CTTTTTCATTGAAGTATATAGTACAGTGCACATTAGAGTCCTTTATTAAGACTGCTTCTCATATTGAGTTATTGCCCTGTCACCCGGTGCATTGAGTTCTGCAAAAATGCCTAGTAAACTCCAAAGCCTAATTGATGTACTGTTGGAAGTGTTGGAAGCTACAGATAGTTTGTCTAAGAATTTCTTCTAATCCTACCAGTGGTATCCATGGCACTAGTAAGAAACCATTTCTAGGCAACTTTTATCAGCCTCACTAGTTAGCTTTATTGCTACTTTTAAAGAATGCCCAAGCACTATTCTGCAACTTTAAAGAAAATGCAAAGAGAAGTTTAAATGTCTCCATGGGCTATGCAGCTGCCACTCATTATATGAAGAATGACAGACTTCACCAGAGTGCCTGGCTCTTAAGGCAGGAGACCATGATATTGAAACACTGTTAGAGCAATGTTGTTTATATTTTGCCAACAACAATTATCCTGCAAGACTTATAAAGAAGTGTTAGCTGTTATGGGTGTGATAAACTCTACAGACTTCCATGGAGATCTGTAGAACTACTCAGAGTGATATATTTAAATTTTTGCAGGACTGAAGCCCCAGTGCTTGCGTAAGAAGATGTTTCTAGTTGCAGGCATATGCTGATTATTCAGTAGTGTGGCAGAAGTGTTTCTGTGGGATTGGTCTGTTATGATCAGGAATGCCAAGGCAAAGAGTTTTTACATGTAATTGTATTTGACAGGGGTGGTTTTAAGAAACCTGGTTTGGTCCACTGGCATTTGTTTCCAACAACTTCTAAGCTCCCAAGGTCTCTTATCCATCCAGTAATACTATTTTTGATTTCTGCAAATCCTTTACTTTTCCTCTTTATTACCCTTAAAACTATCTTCAGTTAGATACTTTAAGCCCTAAAAGTGGCCTTGTTCTGTGCTGTGTCTCTTTGTCACCCTGTGACAGAAAATGAGCTCCACTGTTTGAGAGGAAAGGCCTGTACTTTGGATCTTGGCTACCAAATAGAGCAGCTTTTTTGTTCGCCCCACAGCTGCTATTAGTGTTTCATTCTGCAACTGCTAGAGGATGGGTAAGTAACCGTCCTCACACGAGACAAAAATATAACTCCATTAGTCAGCTGGCGTGGGTTGTTGAAGCAGAAATGCAGGCAGTATTTTCACCCGGTGGAGAAAAATCCATCGCATCCTATTAAAGTTGCCATTAGCTGACTATGGGGGAATGTACATTTCCTGAATCCACTCTTGCCTGTTCTCCTTACTTTGATGGCTGTCTGCTTTAAAACTTGTAATTTAGTCATAACTATTATAAGATCATGTTACATCTCTAGGGTTAAATTTGTTTGACATATAATCTGTCTGAGAAGAGCCCTTAAGAAATAATAGTGCTTGACACTAACTGAACCTTAAATTATTGTGGTGTGAATTAGAGAACCTTGTTCCTAAAGCAGTTCCATGAGCTTTCTGAAATCTATATTGCCCTGTAGGACTTCTGAGATTTAGTATTTTAACTTTTAGACTAGTATTTTAGCTCATTGTTGTTAAACATGGATTGTGAAGTCTCTTTCAAGAGTGGGCTTATTTGGGGGGTTGTGATTTTGTTTGTTTGTTTGTTTGTTTGCTGTTTTTGTTTTATGATTTGTTTTGTTTGTTTGTTTGGGGTTTTGTTGTTGCTTTTTGGTTTCTTTTTTGGGTTGGTTGGTCGTGGTCTTTTACAGCTGTTTTCTGTAGGTTGAAAGTGTGATAGGCTAGTGGCATCCTGACATTCTCTTGCTGCTGTTCATTGCAAGGTTTAAATGAGGGAGGGTTATAACCCTTCAACTTTTTCATGCTACCATTTGAATCTGTAAGGTTTTTGGATGTTTAATGACATAAAGCAGAACCAAGAAAACACAAAGGTGCCTTATTTCATAGCTGTTCATTAATGAAAATTGTTTTTCTTTGTTATTCTGGAAATTGCAATTTTTAGTTATGTCTAGAGCAGCCTTTCAGTAAAGGATGATTTCTTTCTCTCTAAGGCAAATGAAGACAGACTTCCTCTTAGTTTAGTGCATCGTTAGTACTTAGAGATTTTGTTAAAATCTCTTGGCCACCTCATTGCTTATTTCTTTAATAGCTTAAGTCCTTTTTTTTTAATGATGTGTAGATAGAGACAAATGTTAAAATCCCTTAAGTTGATAGGAATAAATGTTAAACCTTTATGTGAGGAATGAGTGGTTGTTTACAATAACACTTCTGTTATTAGTATATCAAGTGTCCTGGGTCTGTGATGCAGGTTACAGGTGCATTAATTGGAGGCAGACTATTACTCAATCTTATCCCATATGGCCCAGGCATTTCTCTACGTTGTGTACGGTGTTGAAGAAGAAATGATGCAGTGGTGAACTGTAGTCTAGTTTTGATTTTTATTGAAGTTATGTTTTAAAATAGACAAATCCTAGATAATATCTCCATCTAGTTGGCAGTTATGTCTCTGGTCGTTTTTGTGCTTCTTTAGGGCAGGTAATGGGCAAGACCTTATGCAGCTTTCAGTTTTCTCCCTTCTTCTGCTGATACAGTTGCTTCTTGTTATTCTTAATAAGCTATGTGGTAGTAAAGAGCTTCAGAACAGTAAATTAAAAATAAGGAAATTAGATTACTGTGGTGTTATCCAGATACACTTACATGCTTAATGACTCTACTAGTTGAACTAAACTAAAAAATAAAAATTATGACACTCCAGCTGGGGGAACTATTATCTGTCACATCTGTTCCTTGCATGTTCATCATGGAAGTTGTATTTCTGAAAACTTAGTATGGAAGTGTAGATAAAATTTTGTACTGTTTTTTGGTACTAAAAGCTGTTGTGTAAAATACAATGATTATTTTGTAAGATCTTGTCCCAGTGAAAATCTGGTTTAATTTTCCAGAAAAGAAAACTAGGAGGATCCTAATCCAATGTATTTGATCAGATGCTCCTAGCTTACCAAAGAGCTAAACACAACTTTGTGTTATCCGAAGGTCGGGCCCTTGTGAGAAATTTAGTGGCTCTTTGCTGAGAGTGAGTAGTGGAATTTCTCCTGAGGTGCTGTGTCTGGAGGTTGTTTTCCGATTAGATTTTTGCACTTTGTTGTTCAGTAAAACTTTAAAGTTTTCCCTCACAAAAGGAAAATCCATCCCCACAACATTTCTGTTTGACCTGCCTCCTCCTGGCAGCTTCCAGGGAGCTACAGAGATTTCATCTCAGCTTTCAACCTTTCTCCTCTTTAGTTTCAGTCTCCTGTGAGTAGTCTCATCCTCTGCAGTCACTGCTCATTAAACAGGCACTGGTTTTCCTTCAGTGCAGTATTCTTACTTATGTCAAATCCTTCCTGCATGCTGAATAATGCATCTGAGCTTTTGGTTTTTCTCTGGAATACTCGAAGTTACAATGTAGGCAGCTGACTAGTTTTGTCTGTGGTGGAGAGGGAGGCTGGAGTTCTCTGTAAATGCTTATGTGAGTACGGGCACTGCGGCTCTTTCTTTTGAAGCAACATTTTTCTGTAGTTCCTAGTTATTACTTTAGTATATTGACAGAACATACTGGTCTCTGTGAACACAGAGGTGTGAACACTGGTATCTGTAGGCTTTCTCTTACCTGGATCTCTTGAGATTGGGTTGGTAGGGAGCTTGTTTTGCCTCTTACGAATTGAAAGAGATTGCCATATGGTCCAGCATAGTTCATGTACACAACTGTGATCCAGGAGAGGAAAGGCAAACTCCCAACCCCCCTACTGCTGTTTCAGAAAGGAACAGACAGGAGGAAGTAGGAGTGAGAACAGATTTCTGGATAGATTGGTAGGCAGCGGGGTGAATTCTTAGCACTTCCCACCAGGAGTTTATTCTAATAGGCATCAGGTTTTAACTGTGTAACTGCTGCTCAGGAAGCTGGAACATGAGGATGAAGAATAAATGTGTAATATACTTACAGGGCGAATTTCAAATTAAAATTCTAAAACTCTTTATTTCCTATCTGAAACAGGGTTGTGATGCTCTCAGCCTCTAGCTGTGTGAAGCTGATCATGGCTTGATTTTCATTGTTTTTAATTTATATTTTCAAACTTCGTGTACAACTGAATGTAATCACTACTGTAGCAGTATCCTGACTGAATGAGACTTTCTTGAGATTCACATCTGGTTGTGGAAGTGTGCATGTAGTAGATCTACAGTGCTTGGAACAGGTCAGATGCAACACTTTTTTTTTTTTTTNGTTTCAAGCTGATTTAAATCAGAGTTAAAGCAGCAAACAGAACAAACAAAAAAACAAACTGTTTAGAATTAAAATTTCTGTATGACCTAGAGAACAATTTTTATAGCTTTCCTCTGAATTACAAATGTACAACTGTATATGTATAAATGCCCCCTCCTCCCAAATGAATTGTTTACATAAGTATTTAAATAATTGTGTAATAATTGTGGGCTGCCACTAAAAGGGATAGTTTTTATTCACCTGCACAGCCTTTGCCTTAGATCAAAGGAGCATATGACTGCAGGTTGTTTAGGGCACTGATCTGTCAGAATGATCATTTTGGGATAATGGATTTTCTGTTTCTGTTTCACAACTGACTGATGTGACAGTTGTGTACTGCTTTGAGTTAACACCAAGAAAGCAGCAGAAGTGGTCCCAAGTCTGGAGGAGGAGGAGGTAGGGATTTGGGATGGATTTAGGTTTAGTTGCTTTCCCATTATCACACAAAACAAAACAATTTTTGCTGCAGACTCAGATGCTGAGTGACTGGTAGAGCTTTACATGTATGACTGTTTAAACATCTCTGTGAATAAAAACTTGAAATGAATGAGCTCACAAAATGAGAGATCTGTGTAGTGTTTGTGTGCTATGCATAGCATACTGTACTGTCATATAACAGTTCAATGGAGCATCACCCTTTAATTTGTCTTGTAGAGATGCATTGTCTGTCTGTGTCAAGATGCTTACATGAGTGTGATCTGGAAGCTGTTTATCTTCTGCGTACCAGTGTACTAGGACCCAGTGTTTAAAGCTTGAAATTCATGGATTTTTTTTTTTTTTTATGTTCTTGCATTCTCAATAAATACTGAATAACCTTCAGTTATTGGGTGTGGTGTTGGTGGTGTGCTTGGGTTGTTTTTGTGGGGGTTTTTTTGGTTGGTTGGTTTTTTTGATTGGTTGGTTTTGGGGTTTTTTGTGTTTGTTGTGGTTTTTTTTTTGTTGTTGTTGTTGGTTTAGTTTGGGTTTTTTATGTGTGTGTGGTTTTGTTTTGTTTTCCTCCCTCTTCCTCTTTTAAAGAGGGGAGATTTGTATTTCCTCTCCCTTACGTGCTTGGCATGATAATGCAGGAGCACAAATTTTCAAAAAAAGAGTGGTAACAAGCAGCGGTGGTTTCGTGATGCCAGTGGTGCTGCAGTTTGAAAAATGTGTGGTACCAGTACATTGAATAGTTTCAATAAAAAGTTAGAGTCTCCATTGAAAGTAGTTAGTTAACAGTGTAGTCACTTTATTGATTTTTGTTATTCCCTAAAATGAATAAATGTTTTCTAGCAGAAAAGGTTCAGTTGTCAAATGAATTTTTCTATGTTGTTCTTAAAGGCTACTTTTCTATTTTAAAACTTTTTTGGGTGATATTTCCTTGAATGTTGGTGACTGTGCATCAATGAAGAT
>VWZY01006406.1:454895-497324 GCA_013399075.1 Chloroceryle aenea
GAAAAGGTCAGATGCAAACTTTTTTTTTTTTTTTTTTTTTGGTTTGTGGGTCTCTTAAAGCAAAGGGGTGATTTTAACTTTACGTTCTCATACTGTACAGGAGGAGTAAATGGATTTTTATGTTGGATGAACAGCTACATTATTGGTCATTAGTTTCAAGCTGATTTAAATCAGAGTTAAAGCAGCAAACAGAACAAACAAAAAACCAAACTGTTTAGAATTAAAATTTCTGTATGACCTAGAGAACAATTTTTATAGCTTTCCTCTGANGCATTCTCAATAAATACTGAATAACCTTCAGTTATTGGGTGTGTTGTTGGTGGTGTGCTTGGGTTGTTTTTGTGGGGGTTTTTTTGGTTGGTTGGTTTTTTTGATTGGTTGGTTTTGGGGTTTTTTGTGTTTGTTGTGGTTTTTTTTTTGTTGTTGTTGTTGGTTTAGTTTGGGTTTTTTATGTGTGTGTGGTTTTGTTTTGTTTTCCTCCCTCTTCCTCTTTTAAAGAGGGGAGATTTGTATTTCCTCTCCCTTACGTGCTTGGCATGATAATGCAGGAGCACAAATTTTCAAAAAAAGAGTGGTAACAAGCAGCGGTGGTTTCGTGATGCCAGTGGTGCTGCAGTTTGAAAAATGTGTGGTACCAGTACATTGAATAGTTTCAATAAAAAGTTAGAGTCTCCATTGAAAGTAGTTAGTTAACAGTGTAGTCACTTTATTGATTTTTGTTATTCCCTAAAATGAATAAATGTTTTCTAGCAGAAAAGGTTCAGTTGTCAAATGAATTTTTCTATGTTGTTCTTAAAGGCTACTTTTCTATTTTAAAACTTTTTTGGGTGATATTTCCTTGAATGTTGGTGACTGTGCATCAATGAAGATGAGCTGATGAATCACTTCAGACAAATCACATTTGTTTGGTATATATTTAACTTCTTCCAAATAGAGGTTGCTATAACTCCTTTCCAAAAGATTCAGACTGAGTGCGCTTAACCCTTTCTGAATCTTGTTACAGTTCCCATTCAGACTTCTAAATTCATACAGCTGGGCTGCTATCTTTAGTGTCACTTTATTGTAAAAGTCTTGTTTTACAAGTATAAAAGTTTGGCCAGATAATGCTGTATCAGTGTTTAAATCTCATCAAGGCAGTGCTCCTTTCTTCTGTCTCCATGTTGAAAATACTAGATTTTACATGGCCTAATGATATAAAAATTAAAAGCTACATGCAGGTTAGATATGCTTGTAATACATTCTCACTGTGATGTATTTTCAGTTGTTTTTCTTTCAAATTGTGGCTTCTCTGTATCTCAGTTTTCACCATCTTGTGGGATAAACATTTTGCAGTGTTCAGAATATCTACTTTGTGTTACCAGATTTAATCCCCTTGCATCTTCTGGAATCAAGAGGGCTTTCCATTTATGAATTCAGGCATTACATAAAGGAAATTCAGTTTGTTTTGTTAAGACGTAAACTGGGCTTTGCTAAATAGAAGGAGGGCCAAAACCTCTTGCAGTAATAACTTAGACAAAGAAAATATACTTTTCCTGGGAGGAAGAAAACTATTCATAACATACATGTTATGAATGTTAAAACCAGATACTTTGTGTTTGTGCTGCACGCATCGATGGGCACTCAGTTTTTCCTCATGTTTGTTGCTTCTTTGGGAAAAAGAGATGTTTTCCTCTCTCTTCTCTCTCTTCTTTTTTCTTGCCTTTTTTTTTTTTTTTTTTTTTATTTTTTTTTCCCTCTTTTNTTTACATTATTTTTCCCCTGTTATTTACTTGGTAGGGAAGATTTCATTCAAGCCATATTCTTCTTCTGCCCCGATCTTTTCACGTCACTGACTTTTGAAATATCTTTTACTTTACTTTTGTTACTTGTGTTCTGGTGTTTTTAGCTCCCCCCTTCTTCCCCTTAAATAACTCTTGGGCAATCTCTTTTGTACTTCCTAAAGAAACAGCTGTGTCAGATGTTTTTCTTTAAACATCAGCTTTTTATGTGGAATAGTCAATATTGGTTTTTTAGTCAATCTTTTGTGAAAATAGTCAAAGGGATGTGCTGAGTACCAGTCACACGACACTTTGCAGCCAGCGTATGGGTGAAGAACACAAGGATGTGCTACTTGAGTGATGGTTCTAGATTCCTTTTACTTCTCTCTTGATTTTTTTTTTTTTCTTTTAGTCAGTAAGTTTTTAGAAGTAATAATAAAAGAATCTTTAATTACATTGCCAGGAGTGGATAAAAATTACACACAAATGAATTCCGACTAGGAAGAATTACTGCATGACTGAGGAATATTCTTTCTTCCCTTCAATTGCAATGACTTTTTGATGTTTGAGCAACCAAATTCAAGAAGCAGAGCCCTCAAAACCACTGTTGTACATCCTGTACATAAAGCTCGTATGTAATTAATGTTTTCCCAATGTTTGGCTGTGAAAAAAGTCTACAAATTCTGTCAGATGAATTTTCATGATTCAACCAGTACTTCAGGCTTATATTCCTAAATAGGGAAAATTTTGCTTCAAAATTAGGGGTTTGTTAGCATCACTAAAGAATGCTTGTAATATGTTATTTGTCTTTTGACCTCATTTTTCAGGATGCATAATAAAATGATTGCTTTTCTTTGGTTAATAAAGCAGTTAATGACTTCTGGTTTATTTGGATTATTTGAACAGTCTTATTGTAGGTAAAAGTACTGAAAAGTCAATGTTATTTATAAAAAGAGAAAGCTATTTGTAATTCTTGCTGTTTTAATAGTAGATCCTGTGCTGGGATATAATTAGAGCAGATCCTTCTGTTGCTGGAATAAGAGCAGAAGTTCATAACAAAGCATATGGGTACACATGAAATGCACAAATTTAGATTCCTGTTTCTTGAGTTTGATCTTCACCTTCTGCACCTATTTGTCCATTCTACCAATTTAATTTCTCCTTATACTTACTGAATATATGATGTTGTCTTCTGTCTCTCCAAGCAGAGATATTTAATTTTCTGTTTGTATTTTTTCAGTTACTAAGTCAGTATTAATTTTCAGTGCCATCAAATACAGGAACACAAATATTTGTGGAAGAGCTAAATGTATATCTCATTGACTTAGATTTTTTTTTTCCTATTCTTTACTTCATACAGTATTTTATTAATTATTTTATTATACTATTTTTTATGTAATAGAAGTGGCAAATAGCCACTTAGAATATTTTTAGGGTGGATATCTATCTGTTTTCTCTAGTAAAACTGTGCAACATAGATGTCAGAGCTACACTCAAAAATCTGCCCAGTTGTGGATGTTTTTGTCTCATAGATTGACTGGAGCAGAAAGAACTTCCTTTTACTTCTTGCTTGGATTCTACTGTCTTAAGAACTGCTTCAAGCTTGCATTCTGTCATGTTGAACTTGCTTTCTTGATACTCTAATCATGTATTTTGTGCAGTTTGACTGAGCTATCTCTATCACTCTTTTCATATCTTCCTCCTTCTGGTGTAGTTCTACCCCAAACCCATAACTTTTAATGCTAATTATGGTTTTGAAAAGTCCAGAGAGGAAGAAACAAGACATAATCCTAACACTAACCCATCTCGTGATCTCAGTGTTGTAACCCTTTGTTTAGGACTTGGTTGTTGACAAAACAAGGAGAATATAGCTGGTGGATCCTTTTTCAGTTGCTGAGTAGACTAAGAGATTCAGTGATTATTGTAGGAGTCCTCATGACTAGCTATCAGTTATGAAGCATGAATGTATTCTTATTTTGTTTTGTTACGGGGGTGGGGTGGGGGGGAGAATGTGTGTGTACTTATTCTTCTTTTCTGTGCTGTTGGTTACAAGTTTCTAAACGTTTATTGTGGAACAGCAGCAAATAATACAATTTAAATAATCTTCCTTTTGTACTGAGAGGCTTTTTAGTGTGCTGTTTTGCTCGATGTTATGTTCATGCATGATCCCTGGATTCATTATGTACATTTTTTTTGAGAAACTTGGGAAAAGTTTTAGCCATAGCTGGAGTGAGGAGTGTAGTCACACAAGGCTTAGTTACTTTTTGTTTTTATACACTGTTAACATTCCTATGTTCTCTGACCTTAGGACTTGTGAATCACTTATTTCTATGCTTGAAACAGCTTGCTAGGATGCAGATCATTGCTGAGACAATCAATGGTTGTGCAGTTATATACTGGCTATGGAAACCACGTTGTTCCTGCTGAAGTAGTGCAAGTACGAAGGGCATACCATTAAAAAAAATAAAAGTGTATAGTCTTCTTAATCTTAAATTTCTTCTTTGGGTTATTGCAGTAGAAGTCCTTGCATTTGTCCTTCACTTGTCTGTCTTGCTTTATTTCCTCTATCCCACATATTCATGGTTTGTTAAAATTACAAAAAGACTGATTCAAACCACAAAACTTGGTGCTACATAGCAAGGGAATGGGAGCTTCCTTTTGGGCACTTAAGAGTGCCCTTTAAAATACATCTGTAAGTTCAAAAGTTCTGGGGGTTTTTTAAGGCTCATTAAGATTGTCTTTTAGTGCTACTTGTTCAGCATTTTGTAGCTTGGCTTTTGTAGTCTTTTGTTGGTGTGGACATTTATGATTTGTCCATTTATGTGTTTTTGAAACATCCTTTTGGATGTTTCTTGTTTTCCTCTTCCGCTCAAAAGAGTAATTTAGTATTAGGGATTTTCCTAGAATATAATTTACTTTGCAAGATCACTTTCATATGGGCAGGTTAAAGTCCTGGAAAAGCCCACATCAATGTAAATGTTGAGACAAGCTTTAGTTTTAATAACATCAACAGATGATACTGGAGTATTAATTCACTTAAAAACACTTATACAACATTCGTTAACTGTCTTGCTGAGCTGTGAGATTGCTAAAGGAAGGTTATTTTTGTAAGTGTGGATATTCTTTATTTGGTTTCAGGTTCTGTTCTTCTGTGTGAGCTGAGTGGGAAATGCATGCCAGGAATGATCTGGACCCTATATAAATTTGTTTTAATGTGGCAAGATTAAAATTTTAATTTTGTGGCTGCTTACCTAATATCAAATTATTTGAGGTGTCTGATGTTTTAATCTTCCATAAATATATTGCCAAAAGATGAAGAATATGTGCAGCTCACCAGCTAAGCTCTGTATACTGTATAGCAACGTGCACTCGGTCTTTATTGAATTATGCTTGTTACAGATGGTCCCTGTCCCAAAGAATGTGTAGTCCAGGACAAGCTGAAAGAAATTCAGGCATGAGGCAGTGGTTTTTGGTGTGTTGGAGAAGGCATAGCAGGGACTATTTGGGTTGTCCTTTATTTCTGTGGAATAAGTTCTTGTGTGTTTCAGGAGAATAATAGCTTTATGGACATTTGTGGAGCATTATTCTGAAATGCAAGGAGCAGTGAAATAGGTCATACACAGGTGCTTGTTTGAAGCTAACACATTTAGTACAGCCTGACATTCCTCCTTAATGTCACTAAAATTGTTCATAGGGAACCTTGTATCTTCTTTCAATGTAACAGTTACCTTCATCTTACTTTAGTGGTCAAGAACATGGTTACAAAATGATTTGTTGATGAATGCAGTCACATCTCCTGTTGACGTGGTCTCCAGAGTCCAGCCGTCCTTAATATTGATGGCTAGATGACTAATAGCTTTGACTATGAGGGTGATCTAATTGTACTTGCATACTTGAGTGAAGCTCAGGGACTTTGTGAGCTTGTAAAACTGAAGGAAAACGGATCCGAGAGAAAATTCTGACTTGTTCAGATATAACTGTTACCTGAAAAACTTTTCTGAAATTATGTATCATAAACTGTAGTAATCACTGCTATTCCAAGGAAAGTAAAAAGCACAGTTGAATCTATAAGCTCTATTAAAAAAAAAAAATAAAAATTAGAAAAGTCCTTCCAGACTGGATGGATGTTGTCTGATCACATTTACTGGAAGTGTCAAGTTGTCTTATTTTCAGTGGAATCTGCCTTAGGCTACAAATTTGTGCTTGTCCTAAGTTTGCTGAAGTGCTGGAGAAAATGAAAAGCTTGTCTTCCATCATTTCTTTAAGTGTTCCTCTGGTTTTGCAAGGCTGGAAAGAAACGGTAACTTTTCTAATAAAAAAAAATCACTTTTTTTTTCATGTTTCAAATACGGTCTTTTTCACCGTTACATGGTTCCATGGTAAGCAAGTCACAATTAATACATGGCATCATTACCCAATAGCTTGATTGCTATTTAGTAAGAGACAAGTGGTGATTTCACAAAATTAGAAGAGGTACAGACAGTTCTGTGCTATAAATGGAGTGAAGAGATTCCTCTGTATCTTTAGAACATTTTAGATAAAGAAATAAAAACTGTGAGAATAGAAAGGGAGAGGAGAAGCTGGGGTGGGATGAAAAGTTGGATGTTCCTGGGATTCATGTCTGTCAGCTTGTAAAAATGAGACAAAAGCAGGATTTTCTGGAGAAAGCCCATTAAACTTTAGGGGCATATGAGTTGCACGATCTGAACACCCAAATTCTGTTAACCCATCTGCCTAAAGTGGGATGGAATTTAATCCAGGAGTTCCTTGTACCATCAGTCCTCTGTTGTTATGTGGACAGCTGTGGAAGTCATTAATGGCATCTTCCATCTCCAGGTCATCTTGCCAACTCTTACAAGGGGAGCAACATACTATTTACTATTCTTTTAGTTCTGATACATGTGTCCAAAACCTGTGGACCTATTTTGGAATGTTACTCTGGTTCTTTTTAACTTCTGTGGGGAAGGGAAGAACAAAAAGTAAGCTTGTGTGGGTTTCTTATTTGCTTGTGTATTTGATACCGGATGTAGTTTTATAGATAATATCATTGACCAGACATTGTTATATAATCCATACTATTATGAAAACTTAGGCCTTCAGAAGGGACTTTCTTTAAAAGAGCTGGAACCCAAGTGTGTGTTGTGATCTCTTTTAATATGCTAAAGTATTAATTAATACAACCAGTCCTCATGGATGACATACAGAAGTAATAAAAAATATCTAGAATCTTTAAACAAGAGGAGGTGCTGAGGAGCAGGGCTAAAAATGTTACAGAAATGTCAAATACCTACTTGGTGTCTAATTTTCATGGTTTTCAAATCTTTCTAACAGCATCTCCATTCTTCATGTGCTCTTACGCTGTGCAAGATCTCTTGTGGTAGCCATTCTTCCTTGCAGCATTGGTTGCTTTACATGGTCACAAAATCTTAAGTTGTCTGTATTCAAATAGTGCTGCTATTTTTTTATTATTATATTTTTTCTACTATTGTATGCAACAGAACTTCATAACAGCAATATACTGTTTAGAGAGTTTCCCATTCTGGGCAGTTGTTCATTTCTGTCTCATTTTACCTTTTGAACTGTAGGTGCACTGAAACAGCTTGTTTTACAAGCCTCTCCTGCTAAATAAGAACTGTGTATTCAAGTATTTTTGGCTCTTCCAGGATACCAGTTATTCCCTTATGTAATACAGTTTCCCACATAACTTTTTCCTCCTGCCATTTTGAGTTCAAGCCATTTTGCTTCATAGCTCAGGTTTCTGTAAGTAGATTTTGGTTTTGTTTGAGGGGGAGTGTCCCATTCTTGTTTGTTTGTTTGTTTTGGTTGGGTGTTCTTCTGTTTTGTTTTGTTTTGGGTTGGTTGGTTTGTCTGTTTGTTCGGGGTTTTGTTGCTGTTGTTGCTAAGTCCAAAGGTCTTCAGTAAATCAGTGTGGGTACCAGTATCCTAAATGTAACAGTATTTGTCCCTAGAAATACATGTCTTTTCTTGCTAATCTCACAAGAATAAATTCCCTTGGCATAGTAGCCATGCATGTTGCTGTACATCGTCTTTACTGTGAAGAATAACTTTTGCCTTTATTCTTAGGAGAAAAATCTGCAAAGTTTTGTCTTCTACTGGCATAATAATTTGGTGTATATTCTGATGTGGTGATATAATTTGGAGAAGGGTAACAGTCATGTCAAGCAGAGACTTTTATAGTAGTTATGTCAGAAAATATATATACTGCAGATTTCTTCATAAAAATTAATAGGATATGCTCTCATGTTTTCTTGATGTAAATTTTCTTTAGTACTCATGCTATATTTGCATCCCCTTCTGTTGTAGATAAGTCATTAATATTTTGGGGCAGTCACTCTCTAAACCTTTAGTAACAAAGGGCTTTATATCATCATCAGTGTACCAATATGTTCATGTTATACTGGTGAAATTAATTACTTTTTTCCTAAATTGAGTCAATACTCACAAATGTTATCTGCAAGTTAAACAGACTCTAGCTCAGTGATCTGGTTTTACCTTTTTGTACTCTAGGTATGCACTTACCCATGACTACTTTTTTAGCTGGGAATTGTAAAATCTGCTAAGCTGTTTGGATAATAACCATAAAAAGCTAAGCATGGCTCATGTGTGCTCTTTGGGTGAGGCTACAAACACGTAAGGATATTGCACCAGAAGTTGGAGGGGTTAAAGTACGTGTGTAAAGTGCCAGTCAGAGGTAAAGAATCTTCACCCATGACCAGTTCACATTCAGAGATCAGCCTAGGGCTGTTAGTTGTGTGCCAGCGAAGACAGTGTCATTTCATAGCAGACTGTCATGATTTTTCAGAATGTCTTTTGTTTTTCCTTAGCCTTGACAGTATTTAAATAGCAGTTGTGCACAGTGACAGTGCTTGCTTCAAAGTATCATGAATTCTCATAAATTAGCCCATATTGGTTATATTTATGATGTTGTATTTTATTTAAATTTCTATGCTCTGAAATATGATACTGAGTAAAAGAGAGAGTCACAGAATATTTGAGGTTGGGAGGGACCTCTGGAGATCATCTTGTTACCTTGCCACTGCTCAGGGAGGGCCTTCTAAAGCAGGTTGTCCAAGACTATGTCCAGGTGGCTTTTGAATATTTCTGGGGATAGAAAGTCCATAACTTCTCTGGGCAACCTGTGCAAATGCTCAGTCACCTTTACAGTGAAAAAGTGGTTCCTGATGAATGTTCAAGTGGAACCTTCTGTGTTTCAGTTTGTTCCCATTGCCTCTGATACCGGGCATCGCTGAAGAGAGCCTGACTCCATCCTCTCTGCACCCTCCCTTCAGATATTTATATATGTTGAAAAGATATCCCCAAGTCTTCTCCAGCCTAAACAGCCCTAGCTCTCTTAGCCTTCCATAGTATGATGGATGCTCCAGTCCCATAATCATCTTAGTGGCCTTCACTAGACTACCTCCAGTAGTTTTGTATCACTCTTGTACTGGGGGGTGCAGCAGAGAACACAACACTCCAGTTGTGCTCTCACCATTGCTGAGTGGAGAGGAAGGATGATCTCCCTTTACCTGCTGGCAACACTTCTCCTTATGGAGCCCAGGACACCATTGGCCACCTTTACATTGCAGGGTTATGTACAATTTGGTGTCCATGTGAAACCCAAGGTCCTTTCCTGCAAATCTGCTTTCCAGTTTTGAAAGAAACCATAATGCTCAGTATTTTTCCCAAAGCTGAAAGGGTCAGTTCCTTGTATGGCTTGGTTTATAATTCCACTTCAAGATCCACGTTTCTTGGTGGTGATTGTAGTAGTTTTGTAGTACTGCAAAACAATTTGAAATTGCAGTTCAGTTGTTAGAAAAAACATTTCTGAGATCAGTTATTTTTTCAGTCCTATATTAAAAAAAAATTGCAAGATGCAATCTGAATGAGAGAATGGTAATGCTCAATATGAATCTAAGAGAGGGAAGTGTTGCATATTGTTGAAATTGGGTTAAAATAAATGTAATGCAACAATATAGCTGCTTGCTTTTTGGCCTTCAACATCTCCTCCACTTTTTCTCTGGGAAAGATATTTTTTCAGAATATTCTTAACCTTCATTATCTTTTTGGTAATGGAGGAAAGGACAAATGTTGCAGTGATGTTTGGTGTCTTTAATTGGCTTGATTGATATGTACAAGAAATACCACAAACTAGAAAAACTATTTATTTTTTACCAAAAAAGCCATAGTGATGGAGTTAGGATTGTGTTCCTCCCCCACCCACCAAAAGCAGAATTGTTCCTTAGTTGCTGAGCTCAAGGTGTCAGGCTGTTGAGGTCAGTGGAGTGCTTCGTGTGCTTGAACAACAGTTTGATTATCCAGGTTAGAAGTCATTCTGGGCCCAAGACCATTATAACAATATAAACCCACAGCTTTTGGAGAGAGGAGAGAGCCTTTAAAACCTGTGGTCAGATTTTAATGCTTGATGCTTTTAAAAGAAGGTCAATGGCAGGCAAGGTCTGTAAGTCTTGTATCTTTCCTGTCAATTTATGGTTTGTAGCCCTTTGTTTCTGCCCCTCTAATGATTTCTCAGGCTTCTTAGTTCACCCTACTCCAGCTTTGGATTTTTGGTACAAAAGTCATCTTCATTTGCTACCATTTTTGGAGTGAAATTTTACACAATATGCTCTGCAATCTCAGAATGACTCCATTTCAAGTTCAATAGGTATACTGTTCAGACACATACTGTACTCTTCAGTAGCTCTTAACTACTAGGGGAAAAATAACATTGTAAATAACATTTTTTTTTTTTTCTCTACCTAACCCCCCCACCCCATCACAATTTGTAACTTGCTGTAGTCTCATAAGAATACCATATCCTCATCCTGTTATCTGAGGTACTCTCACCTGTTAATTTCTATAGCTGTTAGGAAATGATCTTGGATTCTGGAGTGGTTGTCCCCAGTCTTCCCTGGTGCTCTGCACTGACCCTTGGGAAGCAGCATACTGCTGTGGACAGAATCCCATTTGACTTTTCCTGTAAACCTCACTCTTCCTCAAGAGTTTCCAGTGGCCACAACCAAAATCAGGAAGGGTTGGATGTGATGGAATAGGTTTTGGCCTGCTATTGCAATGCTGCTCTTCATGCTACATTTCACATGCCTGTGGTAGCTGTAGTAGGAAGTTCCATAATAACAGTGCTAAACAGATCGCCCTGTTCATTTGGTTTTCTGTTGTTTAGCTATTCCTAACAGAGCTGCTAAATATGCAAGAGTAGTTAAAAATGTTAGGCTGTGGGGATTGAAAAACTCTGGAGACTTGTCTGCCCTTTTTCCCCCACAGCTAAGCTACATTGGCAGTTAAGCATTTTGTTCAAAAATTCCCAAAAGTAGGTGATGCTGTAACGTGTAGGGATGCAAGACATTTGGATGGTTTTGGTAGCACCAGTAGTGTGACAGGCAGATGATGTTTGCAGAGGATACTGGAAATGGAAATCACTCCCAGTGCTGCTGCTGCTTTGGCTAATTGCAAAGCAGCTTAAATTGCTACTAAAAATAACTTATTATCAATTGCAAGTTCCTTTAGAATATAAAAAATAATATTAAAAAAAAAACCCAACAACCAGCCACAACAAAAATCACAGAGCTGAGCAATCTCTTCATAGTCTTTGGCATTAGTGCAAGTACAGTAATGAATTTGTCCAGTTAATTTACAAGGTATTTGTCTGGAAAAACTGTTTTGTTTCAGTTCAAGAGCTTATTCATTATGTATTACCTGTTGGGGAATTTTACTTTGGCTCTTGCACTAATGCAGTGGATTTGACAGTTTCTAAATGATCTGAAAGGATAACTGTTGTTTAAAATAGTTAACAGAAAATATGGAAGCAACACACAAGATTAACTAGACAAAACTAGGTGTCTCAGCATAGGGAAGGGAGGAAAAAACCCAACAGTGGCAGAAAACTCCAGGCAAATGGAAGTAGCTGAGCCACTGAGGTATGATATGTATCCTTGATCTTTGCTTCTCCTTAGCAGTTCTTGAAAATAAAATTGATGTGGAGCATAAACTTTAATTTAATAATAATAATACTACAAGTCTGTTGTAGTTCAAGTTTTCTCATATATTTTAAGTGAAATTCTGTGATATCCATAAGTGATGCTTAACTGAACACTTGCTGCAGTCTGTTGGTATACAAAAGAAAGCTCATTCAGATTTACAATGAAATTTATGGAGCTAATAACTCCGCAGCTGAATGTGTGGTTCTCTTGAATGGAAAGTAGGAAAGAGACTGTCTGGGTTTAACCGATCAGTGCCTCCTATTTCTTACTGTTTTGGAGGAAAGTCCTGCTGTCCTCAGTTTGTCAGAAGAGGCTTTTCACCTGAGAGAAATGAGACAAAAGACTTACCAGTGTCTGAGCTGATCAGCTACAATCTGAACTTACCTCTGAGTGAAATACAGTGATGGTGATCAATGAATTATTCAACATTCAGTAATATTATTAAACAGCAAGATATAACCATTTTTGTTTGCAAATATTAGAATTGAGAGATGCATTCAATGAAGGTTTGGATTTTTCTTTATTGTATTTACTGTGTGGGAAGGGTTACTAAAACATGTCACTACAGAGATGGTGAGAAACATTGACTGAACTGTCAATTTAACTATGAGGTTTAGGGGGAGAAGGAGGGTGGTTTTTTTGCTTGGAGTGCAAACAAAGTCTCTAAACAAATTCAATTGCCTGTAAGCTAAAATTGGATAGGCTTGTTTTATTTCCCATTTAGCAAACCCTTATGTATTTCAGCTTCAGATGCTTGCAGAAAAATTTTATATATATATATATAAAAGTGAATCATATGTGTGAATCATATGTGTGTGTGAGAATGTAATATACTAATTACGCAAAAAAGCCTACCTTCAGTTATTTTGGGATGTTGGGGGGAGGGGGAATATAAAGCAGTGATCATTTTAAAATACAACAGTTTGGTGAATTGATATATCATAGTCTTGTACAGAATGAATTACTTTGTCCTCTTCTAATATTTTCTGTTCAGTTCTTAAATTTGACATCACTAATGCTAACTGACATAAGTACTTAAACCATCAAACAGAAATATGTTGCAAAAGGTACCACAAAGCTTATTTCTTTTAAAGTGTTGGAATGTTCATTCGAGGACTATTACGTTCATGCAGTCAACCATATTTGGATTGTGAGATCTTATAACATCTTTGATAAACGTGGGGTTTTCTAACTGAAGTAGCAGTAAATTCATAACCAAAGCTACAAATATGTCATTTAATTTAAAAGAAAGAAATACAAGCTGAGAGAGGGAAGACCACCAAACCCACTTTTTTTTCCAAGACTCTGAAAAAGGAATTTGGCTTTTTAGTAATGAAGTGATAACCATTTGTTTATTTTATGAAAATGCTAAATGATGGAAAAAAGCTGTTAAATTATAAAATGCAAGTAATTGTCCACATACTGAGAGCACAGGAGAGAACCAGCCAGTAGACACTGCATGCAAATGTTAGGTTTTAAGTAGCCCTAACCAGTTCTGTTGTCAAACCCCACAGCATGTGTGTCCTGACCTACCCTTGCAAAGGATGGGTTATATGCATAGGGAGGGAGGGAGGGATGAAGGGGAATGAGGTTTCTGGCTAGAAGCCTGTTCTTGTTTAGATTTCGGTGGCAGAAGGCCTGACCTCTTTCTGCTTTCTTGTTCTCTTTTCTGTGCAATTTCATGGTGGCTGACTGGCTTCATGATTAGTCTAAAATAAATCAGGAGTTGATTCTTACTCTCTTCCCACCCCTGGCCCTCTCTAGCTAGATTACTGACTGTAAAGTTTTCAGAAGAATATTAGTTTTGACTCTGAGGAACTACATTGTCTGGTTAAGTTTCTTTACAAGGACTCAAATATAAGCTCCAAGAATTCATAATGAAAGAATAAAAGTTCAGAGGAATGTTTTTTAGAGGATCTTCCTAGACTGGTCTCTTCTATGTGACTGTTATGGAAGGACTAAACCTCCCCAGTGTTAATTACTGTGATCTTGGTTGTGGGTTTATTTTCGCTTGTTTGTTTTGGTTCATGTTTTTAACTAGACTTAGCTGGTTTGCGTTTATGGAAAACTAATTTCTTCTTTTGCATCTCTTCCAGTAATAGTTATGCACGAGTGCGAGCTGTGGTGATGACCCGGGATGACTCAAGTGGTGGATGGTTGCCACTTGGAGGGGGTGGACTAAGCTGTGTCACAGTCTTCAAAGTCATTCCCCAGGAAGAGAATAGCTGTGCTGATTTTCTTATCCATGGAGAACGACTCAGGGATAAAACGGTAACAATTGACATCCGTTTAATGTTCCTATTAAAACTACATAGGACCTAAGAATAGATATTTGCTTATTGTTGCTTGTAGACTGAAAGGAACTTTATAGTCTCAGTCTAATGCTATTGCTGACCTTCTGTCCATATCAGTGATTATATACCTAAAGAGCCAGTTACTCATTTTACATATAATACCATCCATTTCTAGAATTAAGCATGTTGATCTTTTAGAAACTTGGAAACTTTGGTTTTTTTCATTGCATATTTCCATCCATCTGGGGAAACATTTTGCTGTTCATTTTTTTTTGCAGTGGAGGGTTGAAATTAAATCATCTTGTTAACCTGTTTATACTCTGATGATAATGTTTAATAGCACTGTTGGAAAATGGGGTAACTTCTTAAAAACACAGAATCTGAAGGAATTCCTCAGTAAGGAGTCAGTTAGTTGTGGAATTTGGCTATGGCATAGTAACCATGAAAACAACCTTTGTATTGGAAGAGCGAGCTGACAGGTGCAGGAATTGATCTGGTTTGATGAACACACTCACTGGGCAGTATTATCATCTACATTAAATAAAATAACAGTAATAAAATTCTCATAAGTATCATCACAATGTCAGCCTCACAGAAGGAAAGCTGATAAAGGATCGTGACCATTTCTACACGCAGACCTAGGGAAGACAGAATTGGCTTGCTAAAGTTTGCTCGGTTACTTGTGTGCCAGATAGATTTCTGAAGGAAGAAGTGTCTTGCTGTGGAAACAAAGAGAAATGGGGAAAGCACGAGACCTCCATCTTAATGACTTGTATCAAGACTGTGCTCTTTTCTGCCACTAATTTGTGACTGTGTAAGCTTAAAAGGTAGAATTGGTTCTTACACTGTACTGCTGATTCTTTCTCAAGCATACCACTTTCTCCCTTGAGGCAGGACTGCTGAATTTTCTGTCTTGACTGTGACTGTTGTAGGAAGAGAGCATATAAATAGAAATTCTGCTGACTCAGTTGTTTCAGCGAGGCGTAGTGCTATTAGCAGAGTACCCTGTGTTCCTGCACAGCTATGTGCACCTGCAGTTCCTTCCTCACTTTGCAGTAGTTCCTTTAGAACTTTTTTTAGCTTATTGAGGCTGGTTTTGAAGAGCTTAACTGCATTTAGAAATCGTTCACAATTTTTCTTAATTCTTAATACTTTCAACATTCCCAGCTTCCTTTTGAAATCTAAGGATAATAAAATGCTCAGAACTGAAGTCTGGTTTCCCATGCATGGGTATGAAAATGTCACAGGATCAGCATCCTGATCTGTTTGCACTCTCCTGCTTCCCCTGGGCAAGCCTTGTTTCATTTCCACTTCTGGTAGAAGGCTTTAAATGTCTCTGCTCCTCTTCCTGTTTAAAATGAGTTCCTGATAGTATGAATATGTTTTCTAAACCTTTATTGTCCTGAACAGATTTTTCTTCTGGGTTTGGTTTTTGTTTTGTTTGTTTTTTTTCTGGTTGGTTTTTTTGGTCTTTGGTTGTTTTGTTATTGTTTTTTCCCCACGTTTGTGTGTGTGTGTCCTTTCCTGTGTCCATCAGTAGCACCCCCTGCTGCCCCACGTGTGACCTACTAGTCTGTTAGGGCAGTTTTGCATCTTGCTGCAGTTTTAGGAATTTGCTGTTGCAAATCAGTCCCTAAAAAACACAGGATAAAGATGGAGGAACACAGGATAAAAGATGGAGGAAATGCAGCTGTGAAGAACATCTATCCAGTATATGCTGAATAAAAATCAGAGAACTTGCAACTTGAACTTTCAACTTGAAATCCATAGATGAGGTATTTGGTGGAAGAATCTTCTGGATGCCTCTTAAATGGTTCTGCTCAAAAAGAATGAGATCTTTTATCTTTTCTCTTATTGCTTCTTGTAAACTAGGTATAGTTGCTGCAGCCAAGAAAGAAGAAGGAAAAAAAAAACAAAACCCACAAAAAAACCCCTGCTTTTGACACTACATTGCAGTTCCATTCCAATGTGCCAAATATCTCCATATATTTTATAGGCTATGCGGGCATTTAATCATGAGATTCCTTGCTGGGAGGGTTTCTCATCCTTTCTTTCTGTACGTGAGAGTTAGGATGCTATCAGCCCTCTTGCAAACCAGCTTCAACCTACATATAATTTCCAAAATTTTTGTGCAGTACTGAGTTACTTAAAACACCTGAGGGGAGTGGGGAGAGTCACAAACCCCATCCTAGCTATCAGAGAAGAAAATCGGAGCAATGGCACCATTGAATTAATTTAGGAGAGGGAATGCTCCCTGTGAGTTTGCTCAGGTTGTGTAGATCTGTGCTGGAATGTAAGGATATTTCGCAAAGACTTTGATATAATTGCACATTTCCCTCTTTCTTCTACTTACCTTACTAGATCTGGCTCCAGCCAGTCTGCTTTGAACAAACAATTGCACTCCCTCCCAACCTGGTCAGGTCTGCTGCTCTCGCTTACTGCATTTAGAGTAACTCTCTTATATCTTAATAGCATAAGTGCTAAATATACATTAGGCTTAAGCTTACAGATTTTTAGGCTTTGGTGAATTTTACATTCTTGAATGAAAGGAAAAGGGAAAATGACTAGTATCTTTTGTACTGAGAGTCAGGAGTAAAAACAAACAAACAAAAAAACCCCACAAAGTTTAGTCTTTCCTTTGAAGAAGAGGTAACTGTGTAAAGGGAGAGACAGAGCTGAAACTGAAGCCCTATTTATGCACTTAGAATTTATATGTTGATCATGTGGATCTGAGCTCTTCTGTCTTGAATCTTCTAACTGCAACATTTTCCATTAAGTGTTAAGGTGCCTGCTTCATACTTAGTCTTAGTATTAAGTCTGCAAATGAAGAAAACCTTCAGAACAGTAACCCATGTTTATTTAAAAATGCAATTTTCTTAAACTGTAGTCATTTAATTTACTGTTTTCCAGGGTTTTTTTTGTGTGTATCACTGGAGATCTTAGGGAAGGCCTACTTAAAAAGGATTGGGGACCATGTGAGAGAGTGTGAGATCATATTCACATATGATGTGGAAAGTTCTAAAACATAGCAAAGTGCAGTAAAAAAAAAAAAAAAAGGCATTTTGGGTGTTTGAAGACTCAGGAAGAAAAAAATAAAATCTATATTGCTAAAAGCTTGGTTTCTGTTTCCAGGCTTTGGGAATATGTGTTTTAGGTTACTTCCTCCCCAGCCCCAATGATAGTTTGCATGCTTCAGCATAAAGAAGCCTTTGACAGCATCATGTTTAACAGAGGGGAAAATATGTTGTTGCTGCAAAGCATGTAAGTGTTTTGACAATAAAAAAAAAAAGGGGGGGGTTGTTGACACATTTCTTGTTTGGTTCAGGTTTTTAGCATTTAGAACATTGTTAACACTATTAAGTTTCTGTTCCGCTGCTAATTAGAAGCAACAGTTTTCTCTAAGGTGGGGCAGGCATAAAGCCTCACCTGTATGGATTCTTATGTCTGATAACACGTGCAATTTTGATGCAACTAATCTTTCCCCCTTCAGTGCCCTGAACCACTTACGTCTACTGTGTTAACTGCTCTGTTTTCATACAGATTAAGGTCTGGAAAATCAATGTCACCCTGTCAAATTTGTTACTTCCTTAAATTGAAAACAATTACAATGTTGGATAGGATGTTTGCTTGTGTCATTAACAATTGCTTGTCTTACAAAATGTTGTGAGGGTTGGAGGNGCTTTTTGGGTTGAGGGAGTTGGTTTGAGGATTTTCTGGTTTAGTTTGGGGTTCATATCTTCTACTCAGTAAAGTTTTCTCCAGTAGTTTATCTCCAGTAGTACTGTCTTGTAAAAATATTTGTCATCCAGGTATGAATTTTAAGTACAAAGTAACCTGGATTAACCCCTTTGGAAGCTTGTGTTCATAGAGATGCTATAAAACCAGTCTTGTACTTCCTGATGATCACAGAAACGTAGAAATGTCTGAGTTGGAAGGGACCTCAAGAGGTCATCCAGTCCAACACCCCTGCTGAGAGCAGGGACCTCAGCAGGGACATCCTCAACCAGAGCAGATTGCTCAGAGCCTCATCAAGTCTCACCTTGAATGTCTCCAGGGATGGGGCCTCAACCACCTCCCAGGGCAACCTGTTCCAGTGTTGCTACCACCCTTATGGTAAAGAAATTTTAAAGATATTTTAGGTGAAATTGCACACAAAATATATTGTGAAAATAGTTGGTGTTTAGTATTGTAGAGATACCCCAAAAGTCCTCAGACTAAGAAAATATAGTGATGTGAAAAATCATCAAAAGGGAAGAAGAACCATCATTTACTACACTGTAGAACAGTAGAATTACACTCTTTTTTATTTTTTTTTTTTCTTCCTGGCTGCAGCAAGTTTTTCTGCCCATTTACAACATATAGTTAGAATCCTTCCGGTGCTGTCTTGTAGACAGTTGTACCTACATACTGTTGGCCATTTAGGGCATTCAAAGTGGAGTAACAGAAATTATTTTAATGCTAAAAGAGTTGCTGTGTGCAGAAAGAATGTCATTCTGCTGGAGATGGAGCTAAAAGGCAGTAAAACTCGAGGAGCTGGTTAGTGGTGGGCAGTAGGGAAGGGGGCATAAGTGAAGAGCTGGAGGAAAAAAACTTATTTGCATATGCCATAATTAAACAAGGAAAGGAGAGGAAGAACACAAAGGAAGAGTAGGAATAATCCAAGTACAGGCAGATTATGGTTTTAAGTTTTGAGATTTTTTTTTTCCTGAGTTATATTTATAATTCACCTCTTTTTTGCACATGCTGTAATAGATTTTGTATTGTTCTCAAGATGTATATGTAATTAAGCTAAAAATGAAAATTCTGAAAATACATTAGTGTTGGAATTATAGAATATTAAAATTCCTCATTCACCTATTGTAGCTTTTCAGAATCTAGTAGTAATAGAGAGATAGAAGCTGTTTTGCTGCACATTTTATTATAACTACTGCTACAGGAGCAGTTCAGTGCATGTTGCTCTGTACTTTCTTGTCCACCTTGGATTTTTTTTTTAAACAAGAAACATTCAATCGAACAATGTTGCCTAAAACTTAGGCAATTTAAAGTGGGGAAATGATGTGGAGACTGCAACTTTGCTTCCTGACTGATTGTGCATATATACCTGTAATGGTTTTGTACCCAAATAATTCTGTTTGTTATTCCTAATTGATGTTTTCATTATAGCTGAACATCAGCCATAAATATATATAATATATTTGTGTCTAGGTACAGGCAGTAATACATTCAGAAAGATTTTAGTTTTGATTGGTGTCAGCTTTTAAAACAATTCTCCTGTATTATTTTTTCTTGTCTAGTAGCCTTCTGGGGAGAAAACTGATATGACCTGAAAGCAGCCTAAAATTAGTCCAGTGCTCAAAAATTTTACAGAATAAGTATGCAAATAGAAATCCCAGTAATAATTGGTACTAGCACAGTAATATATTTTTGGGGTGTGGCCTGTTCTATTTGCTGAACACCTCTCATGTCTGTACTGACAGAAGTGCTTGCTGTGGGTATAAGATACTTCTGAGGCCAGGTAGATTCACCAGAGGTGTCTGTAACCCATACCACTGTTATCATACTATCAGCAACTGTTAGTGAATAATTTGACCCTAATGGAAACAAAATTACATCCTTGCAACAAGAAGAAATTTAAGCAGAGACTTTAATCTACTCTTATGATGTATGTTTTCAGGTAATTCATAAAGACTACATTTCATTCTCAAATTTGATATATTTATCAGTGGTGTCTTTTTCCTCCTATCTTATTTCTGGAAGGTGGTCTTGGAATGCACACTGAAGAAGGACCTCGTTTACAACAAAGTTACTCCTACTTTTTACCACTGGAAGATTGATGACAAAAAGTTTGGCCTCACATTTCAGAGTCCTGCTGATGCAAGAGCATTTGACAGAGGTATTCGGAGAGCAGTAGAGGATATTTCTCAAGGTACATATTTCAGGTCAAGGGGGGGAGCATGTTGCATGTTTAGTAAATGAGATAAGGCAAAACACTTTGCGTACCATTATTGCTGACTGTATATAAGGATGTGGATTGACCTATAGCATATTGAAATTTTAGCAGCTTTTAAATAATACTTCTGGCATTTCTAAAGTGCCATTCATTAAATTGTTTCAGAAATGCTAGTAAGGTAATTTCCTGAAACATCCTTACATTATAAAACACTGCCTCTCTTTTTCCAATGATGAATAAATGGAGGAAGCTAGAGTGTTACAGTGTCTTTCTTCGAGCTTCTCAGAAGCTTGTTACAACTTCTGTGTTGTCAGAGGATAAGCTATGGCATTGAATAATTTGAGACATCATGAATTTCCTTTTTATCTGCACATACTTTCAGTTAATAATTTTCCTACTAACAGCTGACAGTAGTTCTGAGGACACATTTATATGGGATGGTAGAAGAATTTACTCTAATAGTAATGTAGCTAACTGGTTCCAGAGCTTTGCTGACCTCGTGGAAACTAGTGAGCAAACTGAAGATCAGTTCTGAGCTGAAAATAAGAATACCATATTGCTGTATGGGGAAAGGGAGGGAAGGAAGAGACAAGGTGTCTGTTCAGTGGAAAGAAGATCTCTCTCAGTCTTGTAAAAAGTAACTTGGAGAGAAACAAAACATTCTGTGCTATGATATGGTGTGAATTTAGGGACTTAATGTGTGTTACCTTATTGTCAAAGGAAGAAACATGTTTCTGAAGGGAAATGCTTTTTGACATACTAGAGTGACAACTTTTGAATCATGCTGATATCACTCGTATCCCTGCAAGAGGAATAATTAAAGAACATAAGAGTCTGCTTCTTTCATAGGGTCTCAGAGTTCCAATTTCTGCTGATTGATAGCAAAATACAGTACAGAAAGCAGTCATGCCAACCAATGTATCTGCCTTTAATTTTTAAATGCTGCATTAACAAGTATATACTCACTTGCTTCAGACTTCTGATGACACTGAAACTGCTTCTGTGAGAAAGGTGTGAATGAGACAGAGGGGTGTGGCTAGGCATACTCAGTATATAAAATAAAAGCATCTAGAAACGTATGGTAGTTAATAAAATCTGCTTGAAACATGGTTATCTACCGGTTAAAGTAAGCTAGCATATGCTTGCTTACTTGCTGACTGATGATGAAGGAAGCAAGTAAAGTACTAAGCTAAACTAGTAGTACTGAAGTACTACTGAAAGCAGTAAACTGTAAATAAAAAGAATATAACCTGGTCTATTTAGGGTTTTTGCTTTCTTCTGTAGGTTATCCACCCTCCCCAAATGATGTTGAAGTGGCAGAAGACTGCTTTCAAGTGAGTATTTTAAATTTTTAATTTAATTTTGCAGTTAAGAAATTCATTGAATAGTTTTTGTTTTTATTAGAGAGAATAAGCAAAATAAGAGCAATAGTGAAATTCAGTTTAATGAAATAGTTTTAGGACAGTTATCTAGAAGACTTTAGAATATTGTCAATATTTAATAGGATGATTAACTATCCCGAGTTTAATTTTTAAGTTTACAGTGGCTGTTCTAGGTTGTGTCCTCTTTGAGCTCATAGGAACATGACATACTCTTTGGGGAGCGGGTGGGAAGAGGGATCAGAAATCTTCTTTTTCTGCATGTGCATCCTATTTATTTCCCTACATTTCACCCTGCAGTGATAGACACTTCTAACATTATATGGTTAGAGTTGAAAAGGTGCTAACAGTTAAAAGAATTTAGTCCAAATAAAGGTGGAAGTTCAGATATTCTTTTAAAACACAATGAGGATAAACCAGTCAGGTTTTGGGATTCCAGTTTTTATTGATCCTTATTTGCAGCACTCCATTTTTGCAGGTCCTAATGGCATAAGAGGTAAAAATGTCTAACTGTACTTGAGTTACAACACTTTACAGAAATAAATC
Source organism: Chloroceryle aenea (assembly GCA_013399075.1). NCBI lineage: Eukaryota > Metazoa > Chordata > Aves > Coraciiformes > Cerylidae > Chloroceryle > Chloroceryle aenea. The sequence continues at coordinate 476,838 of VWZY01006406.1, forward strand.
AAGTACTGTAACACTGATGTGTAGCACTGCCAGGTAGTAGCCAAGAATTCATGTAATTAAAAAGTATAAAGAAATATTATGGATACATATGTACATTAATGGCTGTAATGGAACTGAGTGAAAACCTACCTGTTACTCTGTGTGCTTGTTATCTCTTCTTTCCTATTTACAGTTTCAGGGAAAATCTTGGCTTTATTCACACATGTTCATTTTTCAGAGTTCAGATATTTAACATGAAGCTGACTCGTGGGTCTTAGTGACTATTCAGAAAACCGATGGTATTCCGAAGTGGTTTATTGAGGGAAAGAGTTTTGTCATTTATGCAATAGTAAATTCTTTATCAGTGTAGAACCTCTGCAACACAAAATCAAGAAAATTAGCAGCCTGCTTTCACGATATGGGCAACAATCAAATTATGGTAGGAGACAGACTCAAGTATTTAGAAAGGGTACTGCAATGCAGTGGCAATGCAGAAGAGTCTCCTGATTTCTTTCCATTTTGTGGTAGAAGAAATACAAGTGGTGGCTATGCAACCACCTGTTGTGCTTTATTAACAGTGTTTTATTTTAAGGCATTTTAAAGTAAAATTGCTATAAATATTAGATATTTTGGATATAAAATAGGAATGAGATTTTGACAGGGTGGAGGAAATGTGTGCCAAAGTTAATGTAATCGTTAATCAGCTTTTGAAAGACTTGTTTAAACATGCTTTGTTGCAAGGATTAATAATTGAGCAATTTCTACAGGCCTAATGAGATTAGAGGAAACTAATTACCTCTTGATTATGCTGCCTAGTTATTGCATTTCTATATAAGGATGCCAAAATTGAAGCAAATATCTGTAATTCTTTGTATTTACAAAGTTTGTTACTGGGAAAGTGGAGAAAAGCATTTTTGCATCATCTATTCTACCTAGATATGTATTTAGATATGTAAATAGATGATGTAGACTTACTTTATATATCTAGTAAAAAAAAAATAAAAAAAATCTCTATATATAGAACTTAGAGGTACAAACATCCTGTGTGGTACAAACTGTTGGTAGAATTATCTGGTACATTCCAGACTGGAAAACATACTTCATCACTTGACCACAACACACATCGCTTAATTGTGGATTCATCCTGTGGATAGATGGCAAGAACTACCTGGATTTTTAGAGGCAAAAAAAGTTAGCCAATCTCTTACCATATCTCTGCATACCGAAGTATAAGAAGTGATACCAAAATTGCCTATTGATAACAATACCAGAAGTGGGGAAAAAATAAACTGCAGAGAAGGCTGAACCCACCCTGGTTTAGCTGATGCTTCATCAGGTTTATGTATCAATAGTGGAGCTCTAGCTGCAGTGATATGAATGTTGGTGTAGAAAGGCGACAGCGTTTTAGGTACAGGCACCAGGATGTCGTCAAGGTACATCTGAAATTATTAATAGGTCTCTGTCAGTTACATCATCTGCTGTCAAGGTGTTTTGCCTGTGCTGTTACAGCCATCTTATACATCAGGAATCCTGTATTCAGTTAATACTTGGAAGTATGAATACAGTATGTAGTTTGTACATAAATTTAATTACCGGTTTAGTTTAGGGTTTTTTTTAAAGGAGGATGATTAGTGATGAAGAAAGGAAGACATTGTCTTAAGTATTTGACTGGCTGGTTACAGTCAGTGCTACAGAGAGCAACTAAAATCCAAGTAAGATCAAAACACACAGACTTATGACCCAGTCACTGGTACTGCTATTAAACCTCAGTGCCTACTTGTAATAAGTATTATCACTTTTTATAGATATAGCTGGCTGAAACTTTTATGTGCAGCTCCTAAACGCAAATCCAAAAATTGAGATCATACTCTGTGCTTTCTAGGCTAGCATTTTGCTTGCTATATTGAGTCTTGGTCACTGGATTATTTTTTTCTTTCTATATCATTTAAATACAATCTCACCGAGAAAGCATTCTTTTTACTGAAGTTTGAATTCATGATTTTAAGAAGCTTCATTATAGATGATGTTCTGTTTTTCATAAACAGTTTTAAAGCCTTAGTATTAAAAAATACCATCACTTAAGGGTGTTTACTTGGCTTGTAAAGGTTGCTTAAATGATTACAATTGCTATTAGTTGTGTAACGAACATATTATATGCAAATTGTTTGTACCATTAAATAAGCCTTAGTCTTACTAGATTAGTTTCAAATAGAAATACACAAATTAATTAATGCAGAGTGATCTGACTTGCTGGAAATGGATCCTGGGAATGTATGTAAACATATATGGAAATATACACTGGGAATTTGTCTCGGTAGGAGGGGTTTTTTTGCTAATAAAAGCAGGCGCTTCGAATGCAGTAGACAAGCAGCTTGTTTAAGTCAGTTTTGTAGAATGTACAAAGATTGGCTCAGATTTTCCTCTATCAAATACAAACTTCTTGCTCTAAAACTCATCTAGTTTAACTGAAAAAATATAAATATCAGTTGTTTGTTTTGTTTTGTTTTTTGTAGAATTAAATCTAACGAAATGAAATGTAGAGCTCATGCATTTAGATTTTTATGTGGGTTTTGGATACTGAAATGTGTGAGCCTTGCTTCTGAGAACTGAAAAATAGAGCAGCTGAGTCTTTAATTTCTTTTAAGTTTTGTTGATTCAGCTATACTGGTGTTATTTATGGGCTACCAACATGTTTTAACACTATTGAAGTTATAAGAAATCGAGCACTGATGCTTTTGAGTTTCTTACTACAAGCAGTGTAAAAATGTGAACTGATGGATTATAAGCAGAAAAAGAAGTTTAGCTTGTTCTTTCAGAAATAGGTACATTGGGCTTTCTGTCAATATGAAGGGAAAAAGGCCTGTGACTTAAGCATCTTAAGCAGTTTTTTGTGCAGGCAAGGAGGGTGTAGATGGTTCATGTGCCTCTTTGGAAATACGGTATTTAGTGACCTCTTTGTAGTGCACTCTTTAGTGACTGATTAGTTTATTTTCTCTGTAACAGAAGGTTCATAGAAGTTTTTATTTTGCAAAAATAAATTGATGTTATGACTTGTAAGAAAATGTGAAATAATTTGGCCTTGACACTGTATTGTTTTTTCTGGAGGAGAAAATACCACATGATAAAATACTGAAGATTAGCAATATTTAGTGCACTTAATAAATAGGTTATGTGTAGTTCTTAAAACTAAAAGTAATACTTATAGTATCCATTTAAAATAAACCTAATAATAATGGGTTTGAGTAGTATTGAAAAAAGAGGACACAATATTTCTTTTTTTTTTTTCCTCACCAGTATCCCTAACAGCCACTTTAGATCTTCATTTCTATTTTATTTCCTTAGAGTTATGCTTTGGTTTTAGTCCCTTCCTTAGTATCCTAAAAATCTGTAGTCTGCTTTAAATATGCAGGTAGAACAGCCTTGGAAGAAAGCAGCATGTCAAATGCCTTGGTTTTTTACTTTAAACTGTAGCAAACAGAGTTATCTAGGTAATATTTCAGTCTGTGTCAGAAATATATACCTGACTGTAAAATAGCTTCTTTGCCAAATACAAAAATAGTTGCTTCATCAGTCTTAGAAGTAGCTAAAGCAGAAGGAAGTTTTTGAAACCTGTGTGACTTATTCACAATTAAAAAATTAAGGAAAAAGCATTTAAATGATTCTTGTGTTGGTAAGCATCAAACAGCAGATTTTCAGGCCTCATGGGAAGTAAATACAAGAACTGGGATGCAACGGAAATGTGGTCTCTCATCCATCCTTCTGTGTAATCATTAAACTTCCTTAGGGCAGAACATTTTTAACAATGTTTGCAGAACAATGTTGAATTCTCTCCCAGACTTAACTCTGGCAAACTGGGCGAAGTAAGGAGAGAAAACTTGAAGAAGAGAAGCTCAGTCTGGTTTTCATTTTCTCTACAGCTGTCATCTGGCTTTGAATTCTGCTGGAGAGCTACAGCTGGAGTCATTTTATTGCTTTACCCAGCATCCTTTTGCCTGCGCGCACAGAAATGTTTTAGTAGTCTTGGAAAAAAAATTCCGAGTATCTCTTAGCAACCATAGGACAGTAATTATTATACCAGCAGCTGGGAGTAAACCAGATTTCCGTTGTGCATTAAAAACTGGCGTAGGTTACTTTACAGATGATGCTGAATAACCTATGCCAGTACTGTACTTTGCAGACTGTGGTTAAAGGATATTGAATGTGGGCGGTGTGATTGCTTTGGACAGTACAAAAGGGGAATGTGGGCACCTGTGTTTGTGTGTAATATTCTGTATATTTAATAAACTTAGTTCATGTGGAAAACTTCACATGTTTGCTTTTTACTTAAATACATTTTCAATACAATAGAAGTTTTGTTTCTGGGGCCTCTCCTTTCAGGTTGTCAGTGTTTCCATTGTAAATGTGGGGGTTCAGGTGTTTATGACCTTGCCATAAAACATCACGTTGGAGCGGGAAGTGTCATTCAGAGAAAGCCTTTTTGATATTAACAAGCGTAGTTTGGCTGTACCTAAACTGTCAGTCTAATTGAAAATACAGAGTTCAGGATACTCATCTGTCATTACTGTAGTTCTGCATAGTGAATATAAGCTGAATAAGACATAGCTGACCTGATCACTTGTATTATTTCATAAGTACCACAAACTAGGCTGTGTCCTCTTACCTGTAGTGCCTAGGTTGGTAGGGTGAATGTTGCAATTTACAAACAGCCGTCCCATGAGTTCTTGCCTTAAAAAGGTCAGATGCCTTTCTCCATCTCATGACACCCTCAGATTTGTCCTTGAAGTCAGTTAGCCTGAATTGTGGTGTCTGTGTTGGAATTTTATAAAAACAGTCCTTTATAATTGCTGCATATAGGGTACAAAGGCATACTTGAAGATTTGTGTTCCATATATCAGCGTCTGGCTCTGCCAGTTAGCACTGCAATAGAAGATTGGTGCCTGCACCCTATATTGGATGGAGCCCTTCTTGACTGCCAAGGGATGTGTGATTGTCTGAATGAGCATGAACACATGCATGTGTCCTTTTTGCTCTGTAGTGTAGCTAGTCTATTTCTGAAGAAAGGTGTGAATCACCTGCAGGGACAGGAAATAATGCAGGCTGTTGCAAATCTCACCCAGGGATAAAGACTGGCTTGTGGACAGTATGTGTTTGTTGTTGTTTTCTTTTTCCAGGAAAGAAAGGCATAGTAGTTTTTGTAGCTCTCATCCTTATCCCTAGACCACTCAAACTGATAATCGCTGTAGGGGGGGAGGTACAGGGGTTAGGCACTTAACACTGTGGTTTCTGTAAAAGGGCTTCTAGCAGTTAAGTGTGTTCCTAGTTTAAATAGTTTCTCCTTGTAAGCATTTGTAACATTGTTCAAAGCAAAAATAGTTGTAGGCATTTCTTCCTCATTCTGTATGCAGCTTTCCTGTGGTTTGAACCAGTGTGTTAGAATCTTTTTATGTTGCTGGGCAGTGTACCTGCAGGAGTGTCTCCTGTTAGGAGGATGTTTGATATTGCTCTAAAATTTGATGCTGTTTGCTATTAGAATACATCCATGAAATTTAGCTTGTGCCAGTCATTTAAACGTTTCTTTTGTACTCCTTTCCAAACAGTGTTTGACCAGAAAAATTGATTTTGACAACAACAGGGTCAATTGCTTAGTGGTGTTGTCAGGCTCAAGAATCTGATAAAAGTACTTTTTTCTGGAGTTTTGCCTGTCTTCAAAACTTTTCAGTGGCGCTATAATATGATTGAGCTGTTCTTTCATGGGGTGTATGCTTGCTAGTATTAATTAAAGCTGATCATTACTTAGGTGCTAATTGTAATGTTACTCCACTTAGCATGCTTCTGAACAATGTATAAATTCTTTGTGATATGAAGATTTTCATTCTCCTAAAGATTAACTACTTCCACTTTATCTAGATACCTTAGAACTTGATATGTTATGATTTTATGTATATGAGGTGCTAGTGTAATCCCAGAATAAGTTCCTTAAGTATCTTGATAAATTAAATCTAATGATTCAATGTTAGTACTTAACCTGTCAAAACTTCAGGTTTGCCTCTGCCTGTGGCACTCGGTAGTTGCCTCATTGATACTGAGAATCAATTGACTTTCCCTTGTTTTCTTGATATATACAAATCCTTATAATAAAGCTGAAACATTCTCATTGCTGGAAGTTGGATGCCAGAATTTTCTTAGTGCTATAAGATCATGACAGCCAGTTACCTTTACAGTGTCTCTTGATACAAACAAAACATTGTACAGTATGGGGGTTTTGGCAGCCCATTGGGATTTGTATCAATATGCTCTTCTGTATCCTAAGTATATGCCAGTCAGTTAAGCTTAAAGAATGAGAACCATTTGGGTTTTTCTGTTCTTTTCAGAGATTGGATCATCTCACAAGGCAATATACTGCCTAAACATACTTCTTCCTTATTCTGAGTGGCACATGTCCTGCAGATATCTCATCGTGTTGCCACACGATCACATGTTTTTATATTATATTGCCTGCTATAACCTTAATTTCAAAAAGACAGTCATAAGTTGTTTAATACACACTTGCTGTAATTAGATGTTTTAATTGAATCAGTATATGTTAAAACTGACTTTGTGTTCATTTACAGTGATCTTTAAATTTATTAAAAGATCTGACTAGCATTTTTTCCCATTAGTCACTTTTTTTTTTCCTCCAGTTGCCTATTTGTAAATACTGGCAACCTTGGGCGTAATTAATGGAAGCAGAATCTCAGAGGCAGGGCTCACCTCTCATTCCTTAAAGGTCTGATTTGGCAGCTGAGTTAAAGGCATGTATCTCTAATGCCCAAGCTGTATACACTCTACAGAGAAGTCAGTCTTTATTTTCCAAGGCTGACTCACGGAAAGAAACTAATTGCCTACTTAAAAGTACTTTTAAAATATGTATTTTTAAATACTTATGTTTATAGATGCCTCTAACTCATTATGTAGAATATTAATGCATTTATGTATGAACTTGTAGGTTTTGTTGTGGCTTTTGTATTAAAGCAAAATAATTTCAAGGGAATTCTTATGTATTCTAGACTACTCAAGACAATACATCAGGTTCATTAACGAAAGATCACCTTTTCCAACACGAAACTGTAGTAACCAGTGAACCTTACAACGGTGCAAATTTAAGGCCTACAGCATTTGAGGATTTCAACACCAGGAGAGCCTGTTTTCCTAGCCAACCTAACCAGGTAAGACTACCAGCAAAAGAAGCAGTTCTTTGCGTGCTGCATTAATGGCACAGCATGTAGTTTCTGATAAGAAAGCACTTTGAATGAAAGTCCCTCTATGTAGTATTATACTCTGAGGTTCATGAAATGATCAATCTAATGCTGTAATAGTTCATCTGCAAAGCTTATTATGGCAGAGGTAAGGCTTTGTGAAGGTATTCTAACTGTGCTTGTAGTGCAGTAGACTATGTGAATAAATCTTTCACTTTCTTTGAAGTCATATTTCTGTATTACAGACTTCTTGTCTGCAGCCTTGAAAAGCTGTTTAAGTTTGTTCAGAAAATGTTAATTGTCCATGCGATCAATCTCAGTTACATGTATGCTAATATTGTTTTGACTAGAAATATTAAAATATTAAAGAGTAACTTCAAAATAGATATCATGGATGCACTATGCAGTGGGGCACTTTTGATAAATATTTTTAAAGAAGTGTTGTTTATACTTTCTAATTGACTATTTAAACTAAAATACTCTATTTTGGTACAGAAAGGAAAACAGTATCAGCTATGCATGAAAAGTATTAAGCTGTTGGTAAACATTCTTAAAACAGAAAGAAAACACTAGTGTGAGGAAGGTTGATGGACAGACATTTTTTTACGAGGTCATATTTGTGCAGCTTCAGATTGGAAAGGCAATGTCACAGCTGTAACAATATACATTTTGGTTTTTTCTAAGCCTCAATGAACTGTCAGTTTATATAGACTGTAGAAGTAGACTTAATAGTGAGTTGTATAATATTTAGTTTGAAGGTCCTACACCTAGAAGCATGGAAGTTTTTTAGAATAAACTTAATAACAGAAGTCAAAGCAGAATGCAAGTTCAGTTGTGAACACTACATCAGAACATGTTTGTGCTTCTTGAAATAAAGCTTTTTAATAACCTTGGTTATTCTTCCAAGGAAAGATAGGATTATATTCAAGTCTTACAACAGCTGCTTTCTAACTGCTTTATTGGACAAAAGAAACAAACAGTGTTATCTAAAGAACTAACTAAAGAGCTTGAAAGTATTAAGTTTCTGATTTTTAATCATTGATCTGCTCCAATTATCACTTTGTATAAGTCACCTCATATTTTTGTTTATTCTGTTCATCAAGATGTATATATTTTCCTATTTCCATTTACCATCGAAGAGGGGGGAAAAAAATAAAAATAGATGATTGATTAATTTATTGCAGATAACGCAACAGCTACAGTATTCAGTGACGTGTGCTCTCAGTTTTCACTGACTTGTAAAGAAAAGTGCAGTAGCCTGCATGTCTCAAGAGCACGTATAGAATTTGCTGCTTAGAAAAATGATCATTTAAGCTGTGGTCTACTGGTTAGTGCCACTCCGATGGGAATTAAACAGGATTTTCTTTGAAATAATGCTAGTATTCAGTTCTTGTAGAATGAAGTTATGGGAGATTCCATGGGAATCTAAGTAGATACGCTTTAAAATATTTTTCTCCTGTTGTAGCACCACCTATATCTGACACTCCATGCTTTTTGCATGGTCCTGTGGTGCACACATTTAGAAGATAGGCAAGTCAACAAAATCTCACATTCTGTATGTGCACGCATTGCACTCTGCTGGACTCCATGCATGCGACCATGTGGCACAGCAGATCTTGAGGAAAATACCTTTGCTTCGGTTTTCTATAAATAAATTTGAACACTCTTACTTTGCTCATAAGTTGAATAACTTGAGAAGTACATGCTCAAACTAAAGAAGTGTAATTTACCTGTAATACTTTGACTGTTACTAAGAAATACCCAAGTCCCTCAGCTCTTCAGCTTCTGATACACTGATGTGTGTTTAACTTAAATTTAGTACTTTGCGAAGATATATTTAGCTGCTGGTGTCCTCTTATTGTGGAGCTGCAAGCTGAGCGAAGTCAGGTGTATCTGTTTGAGGAGACACAGCAAAGGGTGCAGAACCAAGCAAGTGTCCGTGCTTTGTTTAAAGCTGTACCCCTTCAAGTAAGGTGTAATATTAGTGAGTTCAGTTGTGTCAACAAAAAAAATTCAGTCTAATTTCCAGTGAGATAATTATGTTCATCATGAGATTCTCTGTGGATTTTCAGTTTGCTGTAATATTCTTCCTCCCTTCTTGCTTCAGCTGTTACACAGAGATGGCACTTAGGTACTTAGAGTGGCTAGAGGACTATGTGTGTTACTCATTTAATTTTGCTGGTATTTTTATCTAATCGAATCTGGATTGTGTTTTGTTCTTAAGGTTTCATGTTTCTCATACTTTCAGGAAGGTGCCGTTAAACACTCAATATGTAAGCACTTATAAAGCTTTTCCAACATTTCTCCTGTTTGCTTGTTTTTCACCACTTCCTAATAAAAAATAATTTTCTTAATATCATTAGAAACAAGAACAGTGCTGCCTTGTTTGTAACATGTGAGACCCTAAGCATTTTAGTAGGTGTTTGGCTGGGAACTTGAAAAAAAAGAAACTTCTGTGTATGTGGTGTGCTCTGCTCAAACGACAAATAAACTTCAAAGACTGAGGATGGGTCAGATTTTAGAGTTGTTAGTATCTGTAGCGATAATTAATGGCTCTCTGGGGAACAGGAGGTTGAGGGTGGATTTTTTTGGTTTGAGGTTTTGGTTGTTTGTTTTGTTGTTTTTTCTATTAAACAATGGGATTTATGTTACGTCTTAAATGCATGTATATTCTGCATGGACAGGGGGTGGACACATGGACACATCCTTTATGCCTGTGACTAATGGAATTGTAGTGACAGTTTGGGTGCTTTTTCCCTTAAAAAAAATGTATCCTGTTAACTGTTCTAAAAAGCCAACTAGCCATAGCTAGTTATTGATGCTAAAACAATTGTCTCTTTCTCTTGAGTTGGGAAGCACACTGCCTTTATAAGCAAAAGGGAAGCCTAACTGCTTGCATCAGAGCCCGGGGAAGCATGGAAGAGCAGCGATGTTAGCTGAACAGGATATAACCTTTCTTCACCCTGTACCCTCCAGACCTTGTGGAAGTCCAGCTATGTGGCTTGGAGCCAAGAAAAAAAAAATATTCTTGTTAGCATACTCCAGTTGAAACTCTCAGGGCAGAGCAGCTCTAATTACAGTTCTGCGCTTAAAATATGTAACACAAGGATTATCAAGCAAGCGATGATTAGGTTAGCTACAGATACTCTTACATAATGAGAAACTGGCATATTTTAAGAAGCTTGCTTCTTGCTCTTCCCCAGCAGTCTTCCCTCTTCCTCCTCTGCCTTCTACCCCCATACCAGCGCATGCAGACGTTGGTGTCGTAGGAGCTTGGACATGTGCAAAGTGAAATGGAAGTGTGTTAACCTGAACATCCTGAGCAGTTTGTTGTTACATACTGCAACAGATGAGGATCGTGCAGTTCAGCTGTTGTCCTAGACTATGGAATAGTGACACATGAATTCTCAGTCATTTGATCGGTATTAATAAGGTACACTCGCAGTCATCACTACTGATGCCAATGATGTATTCCCAAATTCTGGAAGAATTTGTAAAGCTAATGGGTTAGGGAGTGTGATTTATTTTTTTGTTTGGTTGGTTGGTTGGGTTTTTTTTTTGGTCTTTCAGTCTTTTCTGTGAAATGATTTTCAGGCTGTGAACTTGACAAGAGAAGATGGTGGAATTTGACCTGAAGCTTGCTTATATGCTGGCTCCAATTATAATAGTCCTACAGTGCAGGAAAATAATTGCCTGTCTGTAAGGCAGGAATACTGGGACATACTGAGACTTACACTTTTTTTGCTTCATATCTGCAACTTTCATACATGTGCTGAATTTTTATCCTGCCATTATATACACCTTTTCTTAGAAGTCACTTGTTATGTGATTTCAGTAACAGTGGCAGTCCACTGTCTTACTGCAGACCTTAGATGTAAGTGCATTTCAGTTCAGATGATTCAGATTTGCCACCTTCAAGCACTTCTCATGTCCCCATGCCCTTTCATTTAAGGCAGACTAAACAAGAACTCTTATCTGCTGTCATTTTTGTATGTGTTTAGCATTAGCATGATCCTTCTTACTTGCCTTTTGAGGTAAAAGGCCTTGAATTATGGCCAGTTAATTACAAGCTGAGAATTTTAAAAGGACTTAGGTGTTTGCCTGCAGGTGTTCTAAACTAACTGATAGAAGTACTGTGTGGTAGCTAAGGGGAGATGCATTTAAAAGCGACTGTTATTGATTGATCATGATACTGAATATTGTTCTTCATGTGGCAAAATCCTTGTCTAGAAGACAGATTTCAGAATAATTAACCAGTATTCAGTACGCTTATTCCAAAAGGGGACTGAGTCAGAAAAGTAGAGCAGGAATGAAGGGAAGCTTCTCCTCGGTAACACAAGTAACTCAAAGGGAATGTATCAAGGAGTTAATCCTAAAGCAGTGGATTATCACTGGTACAAAATTAGCAAATTCACATAAGGTGCCATTAATCTGTGGAATTAGTTGCCACTGTAATATGTTAAAACACAAACTTTGAGCATAATTAAAAGAACAGTGTCATGTTTTATGCAGATATCAAAGTACCCAAATCTCTTATGAGATATGACAAAGTCAGGAAAGAATGCTAAAGCTCATAGTCCCAAGGTCATGCAAAAGGCTTATTATTGTGGGGAAGTCTGTAAATTGTACTAGTGAGAAAATAAGATGATTTTTTTATCTTCAAGCAGCAAGGAAAATAATGCTGGGTTGTTTTTTTTTTTCTTTTTAATTTTCTAATCTGTCTTCCATTGCAGGTGGACATAAATTTGGGACTTCACTTTAGTAAACTTACTTTGCTTTGTCGTTCTAGGTCCCACCGAAGTCAATCAGACACGTTAGTTTTCAGGATGAAGATGAAATTGTTAGAATAAACCCTCGTGATATTTTGATACGTCGTTATGCGGACTACAGGCATCCTGACATGTGGAAGAACGACCTGGAGAGGGATGACGCAGACTCAAATATACCATTTTCTAAATCAGACAGTAAAAAATCTGACTATTTATACCCGTGTGGGGATGGAACTAAGTTGAATTCCCTGAAAGACTCAAAGAGTTCTGTGGTATTTAAAACTCAGCCTTCCTCATCAAAGTTTAAAAACTCAAAAAGAAGAAAAGAGGATGGTGAGCGTTCCCGCTGTATATACTGCCAGGAGAGGTTTAATCATGAAGATAATGGCAGAGGAAAATGTCAGGATGCGCCAGATCCTATTAAAAGATGTATCTACCAAGTTAGTTGCATGCTTTGCGCAGAGAGCATGCTGTATCACTGCATGTCAGACTCTGAAGGAGATTTCTCTGATCCTTGCTCGTGTGACACTAGTGATGACAAGTTCTGCTTACGCTGGTTAGCACTGGTGGCGCTCTCGTTCATCGCCCCCTGTATGTGCTGCTACCTCCCTTTGAGAGCATGCCATCACTGTGGTGAGGTGTGTGGGTGCTGTGGAGGAAAGCATAAAGCTGCGGGATGAATCGGTTGGTGCCAAACAGAGCTGAAAAAAAATCTTTGTTTCCAGGAAGCATCTAACTTGGATTTGTGGAAGCTTTTTGGCAAGCTGAAGGGAATCTTCTTTCATGTAAGAGATGCTTGATGTGGAGGAAGCAACAAGACTTGTCAGACCTTGGCATTTTACAAGTGCTAGCCATGCCTAACTATTTCATTTAAGTGCGTGGCATTTGTTGCAAGATGTGAAGGAGATTTTGCAAAGGAAAGCCTACTCTTGTTATTGGCTATAAAACAAGTATATAAACTATGATTATACTAAAAGGGATTAACTTTTGCCACTTTGTACATTCATGGTTTAGGTAAGGGGGCTTTTTTAAAAGGATTAAAACTTACCTGAGGGGAAATCTTAACTAAAAGTGCACTAGTGACAGTTGATTTAAGATTAAGAAAAGTTAATACTTGGCAAATGAGAAATGAGACTGATTTTAAGTGCAACTAAATCACTTATTAATAGTTTTTTGGAAGCAACTTTATGTATAAATAACAAATGTTTATATTTAACTAAATGTGTAAGGTACGAATTATTACATGTTAAACTTTCCTTCCCTCTGGTATAGTAGGTATGGACCATATCTACTGTCACATTCCATGGTAGTATTTTAAATATTTAATTAGTTAATTTAGTCACATTTTTATTCCAGATGGACAAATTGATATTTTCAGTCCTGTTTCCCTTCAGCTACAGTTTGTGTTGAGTTGTATCCATACATTCTGATAATCTAAAAAACTTTTAAAATATTAATTATTCTAGTCTTGAGTGACCAATATTTTTTTTTGTTAAGCACAGATGTAATTGTCTAAAATGTTCTTGTTAGAACATAACATTTATTTTTATATATAAATGACTTTGATTTCAACATAATAGCAAAAAGCAAGTTGTTTCTGTTGCTCAACCAGCAAGTTGTTTTCTTTTGGGGTGTCCTCCAAAAATACTTTATTGCATATTCAGATGTTCATTAAGCAAAAGGTACATTAAGGCAGTTGTAACAAATTGTCATCAGTGTTCTTGTTTATCCTTCTGTTAAACTAGGATCCTGTTCAGCTGTTTATCAAGTACTATGATTAAAACAAAAGATTAATAACAAAAGTGAAATTGTTTTCATTATTTTGAACTGCATCTTTTTCTTATTTGAATGGGCAAGAACAAAAGTACTGTGTGTTTTGTTCAAAAACAACAACAAAAGACTTAGCTTGAGAAATAAATTACAGCCCAGGCAAAACTGGAGTGAACTTTTTAATTGAGGAAATCTGGAGGGGGAATGGGGGAGGGAGGGAGAGAGCGACCGTGTGTGTCTGTGCAGTGGTATATTGTGTATGATATTTGTTACAGCTTTGTACTTACAAGTGTTTAACTTCCAGATAAGAATTAACCAATTAACCCATGGAGATTTTTTAAATGTTACGTGCTTTGCTCTGTTGTGAAGTAAGAAACCTTTACTTTCTATTCGAGACATGTGAAAAACTAGAGAGTCACAGCAAAGGTGCCCGTTTGATGTACTGGCTGGAGTGGGACAGACTGTCCACCATACACCCTCGTTAGTACACAAATTGATTTCAGAAGATGCACATGCCTTTCTTTTCTCACTTCCTATGCATTTCCTCAGTATTCTTTGTGTCATTTTGCTTTCTGCATGTATCTGTGCCCTTAATTTTCCTTTGTGCCCCAGAAGTAAAATGAGCAAATGTATGTAACGTTATCTGTCTGTAAAATAGTTCCAAAAAAACAAAGCATTTATATTTATATTAGAGCTTGAGTTGCCCACCTTGTGTACATAGATCATCTCAAAGTATTATTTCACATTGAAAAGAAGATAAATACATTGATAACTGTAGAAGTTAGGGAAGAGCTTCTCGTTTTGTATTAAGAGTTGATTGGATGAAATAAGTCCAAGAATATGACATGGTAGCAGAAGTCTTGGTTTTTACTGTTTATATGTTTGAAAGCTGCTACTCGGATTTTCACGCGTCACGCATTTTCAGCTAAACTTGGTTTCATAGAATAGACTGTTAACTTTAAAAACAACTTTGAATAAAAAAAAAAGTGATGTTTTTCTAGTGAATGAGAGGAATTTAATATCCATAAGTGCTAGGTTTCTAATTCAAGGTGAAGAGAGGTATGAACAACCTAAGAAAAGAACTTGCTGGCTGTGTAGGAAAATGCTGTAGAAGCATGTTGTATATATACTTCAGAAAGAGATGAGTTTAACAGTTTTCTCCGAGCACTATACAACATAGTGAAACTCCTGGTCCTGTACTGTATTTTATATGAAATATATGCTTTAATATTTTTACTGGATGTGTGCATTAATATTTTCACCTTCCATTTAACCATTTTGCTGCTAAAATATTTTCACCTTTGCTTTCTTCCTTGAAGACTTGATCCATCTAGAAAGGAATACTGAACTTGAGATACGTTCACTTTTTCTTCTCGGGCTGGAGGTGTCAGCCTGCATGCCCAGTTTGAGAGCAACTGAAAGAACTGCAAAGATACGTGGTTACATAAGGCTTGGTTTGAGCAGGATGTACACATACTTTTGCTTCTGGTGTTAGGGATCTTGCTCACTGTTGCAGTTAGGAGATGACTAGTGGCAGGTGGACATAGGGCAAGCCCATCCCAGAATGGGCTGTTCCATTCATGCACCTATTGTTTTTGACAGCATGTAACATTTATTATGTCTCTTTTGAAAATATTTTCTTGGTCATTTGAGAAAACAGAAGTTTCTTCCCCAATCCTTACTCCTCCCCTTGCCCTTTTTAACATCAGAACTGTAGTTTGTCAGGCATGTAGTAGCAGAGCTTTGTGTTGCTTGGAGCAGAGACCCGAGCCTTAGGAAACCATAACTGAATATTAAGTCCTTCGTTTGTTGAAAGCCTCAGTGAAAATTCAGTATTTGCCCTTGAAAGTGAGGGAAGTTCAGTGAAAGCAGCACTCGTGCACCATCTGCTGGGGGGAAAACCTTCAGCTGCATTCAGGCATAATGTTGGATTGCACAGTAATTAAACTGGCTATCAGTGCATTATTTAAGCTACAAAAATATGTTAACCTTTAGTTATGAATTTACAAAATAGTGCTTTGGATTCTTACTATGATTCTTTATCTCGTCATGCTGCTTAAGTTTCATTATTAATATTGATTAAAGGTAAAAATGCTTTAACCCATGTATTTTCTTAAGTTTAAAATAGTTACGATGGCCTGTTACATAAGAGCATAAAAATCAGAAAAGAAAATTATTTTGATTCTGTCATTTGATTCATTAGAAAGATTTTATTTTATTCTTTATTTGTTTTTTTCTCCCCATTAAGTTTTTTTCCCACAGAAAGTGGTGGAGTTTTGATCTTCTTGCAGAGGGAATCTGTCCTTTTGGTTTGTTGTAGAAACCAAGTTTAGAGAATGCACAGGTGGGTTTGTGTGCTTGCACATGCAATTTAGTAGTTGTGAACAGTATGCCTACAGCTGTGTGCAGGATTAAAGCAATATTCAGATAATAATCTACAATTACTATGGTAACTCTTTAGTAAACAGCAGGAAATGATGGCATAAAACTCAGATGCTTTTCCAGATCTTATGTAAGGGATGTTCCAAATCAATGCAGTTTCCTGTAGAGAAACAAAGGTATTTTGAAGAATGTCTTAATTTTGCATGCTGGAATATAACATTCCTATTTCAGATGTGTTCTCTTCAGTGTGATCTATTCATAAGTACTTGGAGGATAATGTCGAACTCCCATGTAAATAATGCACAGGTTTAAATTAGACTTTAAATCCTTTCAGAGCTTATGACACAGTATGTAGCCAGTACAGTGATACATCATATTAATAAAATGAAGATCAAGGGTGGTGGCTGGCAATAAAACAGTAACTTTAAAAAAATGCCTTATGGAGCTGTTAGCCCAGCAGCTGAGTGGATGAAACTTGTGTTTCCGTCGGTGCACTGATAAATCCTAGGAGGGGTCAGGAGAGTTGTTTGGGTTTCATTTTGGTCCTTTTTCCTGAAAGCTTCTCTTTCTTAATAGCAAAAAAATGTGGTTCATTTAAGAAATCAAAGCATTCGGTGAAGAAGGAGTCTTCATGTTCAAAGCTGCAGTATAAGCTGTACATAGTTTTCCTCCTTTCGCTTGGTGCCATTTGCTTTCTGCCCTAATGACCTCAAAGTGCCTCGTGTATATTGTTTCCATTAAACCTCAACTGCTGGGTTTTTTTCTACTAAATGATGTATAATTTAGTTAACTCATCCCATAGGTATTTCCTTTATGAATATAGCTTGTTGCTATGATTGTATAATGTAAATATGCCTTTAAGTTTGTAACTGGCTTGTTACATCATACCCTTGTAAGTTGACACAGTAGATAACACCATAAAAATTGTTTAAATGTTTTTTTTTTCCTGTAATTACCTGATTAAAACTATCTTGAAATGAAACAACTGACATGTTTTTCCATTCTCTGTTGGGATTACTCAGAACAGTGTTGCAGCTCAATAACAGAATAAAAACATGTAAATACATGCAATAATTTTGCCATAGTATCCTGCTTCCTGGTTAAACAAAATGTTAATTGGATCATTTTATGATTTCAAGACTGGTCAAACAAACGTTGTATTACCTTCATACCTTTTGTCACAAGAATAATTTTTAAGAGTTGCTATAATGTTTTAAACAAAAATATGCCTGTACCAGGTTGCTTTGCATTTACAGTAGTACTTGTCCTTGACATCATGCTATGGAAGTCAAGATTCCTTCATATAAATCATGTTTATTTGAGTTTCCACTCAACGCTACCACAAAAATTTCTGTCTCTGAATATAATTGTAAGCTTTGTGCAAGGTAAAGAATAAAATACACAGCAGAAAAAGAGGGAAAAATAATCAGCCCATGAAGAAAAATGAACATGTAGAAATCTTTGAGACTGTAATTTGAAAGTTCAGTGGTCGGGGATTTTAGGATGCTTATTCTAAATTGTATTGGTTTTGCTTCTATCTTTCATAAATGTTTTCTTAGTGGCTACAACTGATAAGTAATTCCCGCTGTTCATCAGATAAGTTTCTGACTTGAAGAATTTTATTATTGCCAAGTGTAATCATTACATGGACTATGAACTGTGGATACTTGAGCTTTTACCTGATGACCTGAAAATGCAGCGCTTCTAGAGAAAGGAAATGGGCAAATCAATTAAGTGACTAACAAGGTGAGGAATAGAGAGTATTACAGGACTATGTGAAAACCATGACAAAGTGCCTCAGCACTAAACATGATTTCATAAAAATTAAGCTAGTGTTAGATCTTGGACAAATCTACTTTAACATTGTGGATAACGCACAATTTTCAGGTTTTGAACGAGAAAAAATGCATAGGTCAGGAGCTCTTCATCTTCCCCTTTCCTTGTCAAACTCAACTGCTGAGGTTTATAAATTGAAACAAAAACTGTAGTTAATCCACATAGTGTCTGTAGAACAAAGACTTCTGTAGAACACAGACTTAGGGGACAGTTTGTAAAAGAGAGTTCATAAAAATACCGCAATTCAGTCCTTGCCTTATAGCAATTAACACTTGGCATTTTGTATCCCTGTTGCTCGAACCTTTTGGCGAACGAGAATCACTGTGAGCTCCTGTACCAGAATGGGAAGACTGGCCTCTGGGGTTATATCATCCTTTCCATCACTTGGAAACACTGCACTATGTAATGTAATTGAATAGCTTGGAAACAGACATAAAAAGTAAATGAATGTGAATAAAGCATAGTCCTTTGCTGGACACCTTTAACTTGAGGTTGGAGGGCCTGTGCATGCACACACAATGGGCTCCGACTAAATGATGCTTTCAGTACTGCATAAAGTTAGAGACTAGCAATATTTGCTTTTAACCTGGAAGGAAAAGAGCTAGAGAGAGAACTTGGTTCTTCAAGAAGCTTGTAGCTCTTAGGTATCCGTGCCCTGACTTGAGAAATTTGGGAATATTTGAAAAGATAATGGTTTTCGCTGATGGAATAAGCCTCTTGGATTGAATTATGATTCCAGCTAAGTGGTGATTTGGCAGGCTCCGAGCATCTCAGTACCCACCAAATTATATCCAATGTGTTTTTAGCAGTGTATGGTTATTTATGTCATTTTGAAGTAATGCATGGGAACAATTATTTCATGTTTGGCACTTAACTGCCTTTTTTTTTTTTTCTTCTTCCCTTCTTTAAAACCAGTAACAACTCTTCTGTGCTCTGATTTGGAATAATATGTATCAGGGTATGGTAAGCTGACCCAAAAGCTCCAGTTTTGGTGGAAGGATGGGTGGAGAGGAAAAAAACCCAGGCCTACGTGGTAGATAATGAAAAACTGCTAAATGAAAGCTGTTGCAGTATGACCTGCTGTCTAAAAATGGAGACTTTACAGAAAGACAGATTTGGCTGCTTTCCATGATAATGAACAACCTTGCTAACGGAGAGTTCTGATTTCTCTAGAAGGACAATATGCAGATGTTAGTGGGCTTGCTAACAGTGGAAAATACTGGGGTGGGAGGAGGGGATATGCGAAGGTAGAACCACCCCATATTTAGTGGGATGCAGTGAAGACCTCCTAGCCCCCAGTGTAGGTAACTTGCCATTTTGTGTCCATGTAATCAGCAAATAGTATAATGAACTATTTCTCTCAAACTGAGGATATGACACTCGTTATTTCTGAAGTAAAAGAGCGTTGTGAAAGCATATTACTGCTTTCAGCAGCTATCACTGTCCCTTTGTACCTGCCAAAGCTGTTCTCTTTCCCCAACAATCACATCAGTAGTACAGTGAAATAATTGTAACAGTGTTTGTTACTATGTTGAAAAAACCACATTGAAACAAATGAGTTGTCACTGTTGGCCTTCAACAGTACTAGAAGTGCTGTTGAGTCACCAGCTGTGCAGGGTCCACTGTTCTTGTGTTCCATGATGCTACAGCCATGTGTTAAAGGTATTGCTTTTGAAGGACAGTACTCTTTTTCTTTCAGGGCTCCTTCTGCCATTAGACTGATGAAATGACTATTCCTTCCTCCTTGGGCTTCGTGGTCTTCAGTGAGTTCTTGGAAGCCTGCAAATGGGAGATTGGTGATCCCCAGGCTGAAGAGGTATGGTGTGGGACAGAAGTTAAATTGCGTGGGTGTGTAATGATGGGAATGGAAAGGGTGAGCAGAGGAAGAGGAGCACTCTCTGGGTCCTGATCACAAAATCAGCTTCTTCAGGCAAGTGATAGAGTATTCACAAGAGATTTCAAACTTCCTGAATACAGCTATGCAGCTTCTGACTTCCCCAGGGCCTTTGAGCCTTGCTGTGTACCTGAATAAATATCTAAAGTCTGGTTCGGTCCAGGTCCTGGCTCTTCCATAACAGGCACTGTCTCTGAAATCCACGAAGTGATAGTACAGAACACTTTGCAAATAGTGCGTGCCTGGGACATGTGCTGATGAATAGCTAATTGGCTGATATTGAAGGCTGACTGTTCTCCAGGTATTTAAATTAACAGCCTCTTCTAAAGTAGTGGTGGTATTCAGACTTGCATAGCCATCTCTGTGTTAGCTATATTAGTAAAATTGCATTTGTAAAGTCATTGTTGTGAAGGAGTATCCAGAAGGCTTTAGTACATCTGGAGCTGGTTGCCCAGAGAGCTGGACTAGTATCCATTCTTGGAGACATTCAGAGCTCACCTAGGCATGTCTCTAAGTAACCTGCTTAGGTGAACCTGCGTGAGTAGGTGGGGTTGGATGAGGTGATCTCCAGAAGTCACTTAGAGTATCAGTGATTCTGTGGCTTGTTTTTCAAGAAAATGAA
>VWZY01006406.1:497369-541098 GCA_013399075.1 Chloroceryle aenea
CAAGAGAACATTCTTATAAAAGTTACGTGATTTTGTGTGTGCTAAATCTCACCTCTGATTCGCAGGCAGCTCCTACTGTTAATGCTTGAATATTTCAAGTGCTGTAGAAGGATTGCCATTTTAGTCGTCATCATTATAGCTCAAAGTTTTTCACTGACAATTATTAAAGTGTTAATATTTTTCATGAACAAAGGCTTCAATATAAGTAACAGGTATTAGCATAGCATTGAGGTGAGAGGGGGGGAAGCTCTTCCAACTGTTAGTAAGCTTAAAAATATGCACAGGTGTTTGCATAAGTTTTGAACAGCTGCTTCACATGCTCTTTTGGCGCAGAAAATGTTTCCCCAGAGTTGCTAACTAACTTCAAGATAGTTTAGTAAAAAAAATAAATAAATCAGACTCTCCAAACTTTGCCCAGTTTACCATCCTAGCTTAAAAGCATCTCTAAAACTTGGCTGGAATCTGGGGCAAGTTTGCTGAGTGAAACCAGGCAAAAATGCCAAGCAGAGCGTACTTGGAAGGCACAGGCACATGCTCAGACTGAAGCATTAGCAGCAGGGTGAGACTGGACATGGGTGTCCTAACACACAGAGCTAGCAGTTAGTGATGGCCGTGGCTCTGGGACCCTGTACCTACTAGAATATTTATACTGTGCTCAGTAGGCAGAGCCAAAGGATGGGTGGAGAGTTGAGAAGATTGAGTCATTCCCCTTAGTGCCTCTCCTAAAAAATCAAAGTAATGTTACTACACATAAACATCCATCCTGGTTTTAGACAGGCATTTCTCTCAAATGGTTACTAGAATAGTTTTTAACTATATAATTGCCAGCTTATATTTCATAGTCCTGTTTCTGTCTTACAAAGTTCTGAATAATGAAATATTCTACATACCTTGGCGCTTTTTTTGTGTATCTAGAAAATTGGGGAGTACCTGAACTGCATCATTTGCTTGTCAGGTATCTTGCTGTCTAGGAATTCCTGCTAGCTTACACCCAGGCAGCTCTGAAGTGGTAACTGGCTCATCAGCTTACTCAGTAACATGCTGATCATGACTCAAATCCTTCCTGCACTATCTTTGATGACTTCGTGCTCTCTATACTTTTTTCTCTCCATTGATCTACCAGTGTTTCAAAAAAAATAATGCTTATTTATTTCCTGAAGTCTCTCTTCCTTTTAGACCTGTCACCTCTCTGCTTTCCTCTCTGTCCTCACTTGTTCAGCCTGATACCTCTGCACTGGCTCAGACATTCATGAGAGTGGCAGCAGTTCCAACCACTGACAGTATTGTCTTCCTATGTTGATTAACTGCAGATCCCATTTCTTGGTAAACTGCCTTGAGGCCTTATAGTAGTGTATATAAAGTAGAAGGCTTTTGCCCCAGGATCAAAAAAAACCCAAAGCTAAAACAACTCCTCCTAGTAAGGTGGGAAGTAATCTGAGGGAAGGTGGGAGTGGGTATGTTGCTTGTACTTTTCCATGCTACCACTCCCCAGTCTTGCAGTCATCAGTTTGGGCAAGAGAGAAAGTCCCAGAGGCACCAGAGTTATGATTGTCAGCCAGTGGAGCTGTAATTCTCTGACTTCACACCCTGAACATATGGCCCATATGTATCTACCAAAACTCCTTCATGACAACACTTATCTCCATTCTCTCTTCAGCTTCTCTGTCCCTGCCTTTCAATTTCTTTAACATACACATTTACATTTGAAGGGAAAAGTAGGGTGAGAATGCTAGCAGATTTGGATGGTAATAGTAACTGTCCTAAGGTACTGTTGCTTAGAAGAATTTAGCAAACAGGCTCAACATATCAAGCTTTGTATTTCTGGATGACTTAGAGTAATTTTAGATCTTCCAAACTAACCTTTACAATGTGCTTTGTCCAGTGCAGGTATTTCTAATTTGCTATATATCTGCTGAAGCATGCTCCAGAGGTTGCCTTTAACATAACCCTGGGGTTTAGGCTTCAGTTACATCTCAAGGGCAAAACTACTGCAGTTGGCCACTGTGTATTTCAAGTCACCAATCCCTTGATTTGTATGCTTTTACTCTCCTCCTAAGCAGCTGCACTTGAAAATCTACTTGTAATCTTCTGAGGACAACACAGAAGCCTTCTCCTTAACGGAGCAGGCTATCTTTAGCAATACAGTGGAATCTTTTTGTAGACCTGGACAGAACACCAAAGGGCTTGCTGTTCAATTCAAAAGTAGCATGTATGCAAACAGTGATGGTTTGTTACCATCATTTATCTACAAATGAACCTCTAACAAATGACGTCCTTATCAGGTTGTTGGTTAAAGAACTATCCTTTGCAAGATAACAGTGATGCAGATTTATAACTAGTCATAGTAGATCCTGGCATGTGTGTGCACCTCTTCCAGGATTATGTACCTTCTGAAAATCTTGCATATGCGAAAAAACCCTCACTTTTTTGTAATTAATTATTATATTGCAGAAAAGATCTTCAAGCATGCCCAGTTCAAAACTCTGTGTGTGGTAACTGGATGTAAGAATACGTAAATGAAACTGCTCCCATGTGTTGCAAAGATCATTTAGGAAAGGTTGACATCATGAGTGATTCATGTCTGCAAAAACAGAGCAACTGACATACTACCACAACATCACTTGAGCTGAAATTTTGGCTCTCAGACCATTTGGTGAATACTCTGCCAGGACCTGGTGGAACTTTGACATCTGTGATGCAGCCCAATGGGAATTTCAGTTTGCATATTTACAGGGATGATCAGGAGGCACCTCATCAGCCACAGTCCATTTTGCAACTTTTTTATTTTTTTTATTTCCCCTACATGGTGTAGTTTAACTGTATCTCCGACTTAGAAGATCAGCTCTACTTGCAGTAATCACACCAGTTGCTGACATGCTCGATAGCCACTTACCAGACTTCAAACAGCTTCTAAAATGCGACTGGTAACAACAGGCTAACATAATTTCTCAGTGAGTTCTTTGCTTCCTTTTTTGGACAAAAAAAGTAGCTTGTCAATAACACATCTACAATGACAGTTTAAAGAGGATCGTGAAAGATTGTCATTTCACTCATCTTGATCTGTTACAATAGCGGAGAAAGCTAGTCAAGTGGAGGTAGATATCAACAGGTGGTGGGCATAGTTAGAACACAGAAGTATTCAAAAGCTTGCCATGCCACTGAAAAAGTAGTGTGTTAGCTTTCTCTGTTTATGGTACTGACTGTTAGATGACAGTTGACAGCAATTTGTGATGTCAAATCAGGACAGAAGCAGAGAGCCTTCCCAAACAGAGGGCTTTTTTGGTAGCATCCTCCAAGTGAATTATACATTGGAATACAGCAACTGATAGTGATCATAGATATTAGGCATTCAGCATGTAAAATTGCTTAAGAAGTTAACTGGGCTCATATGTATGGTACATATATGTATGGTAAATGTGAAGAATTGCTGAGTGCAGTCTTGGTTTCTTATAAAAACTTTAGCTTGATGAAGAATTTTAACATCCTATAGCTGTGTCAGTGAATAAGCAGCCATTTATCAGTTATTAGATAACACTCTAGACAGTGTCTTAAAATGACTTATTGACAGTATTCTTCAGGTGAAATAGCTCCTGATTATTCATTGAGGGCTGATGCTAAACATCAACTCTATAAGGTTGCTTCTATTTTTTTCAAGTCATTAATGGACTAGAACGAGAAAGCTGAGATGGGGTTGTTCATTATTTCAGTGCATTATTAAGCACTACCTCCACGGTTTCAAATGCTGTAAGGCTCATCTAGCCTTCTCCAGCTCCCTCTACATGTCTTGATAGGCCAAGCCAGGTGAGAACCTCTCACCTGCTTCCTGTGTCACCAAAGCTCCCAAATATGTAATTTAATCTTCATAAATTTGATCACTACAGAACAACCTGTCAAGCAGCACTGTCAACGTGTGGCACCCATGTGTTGTGTTCCACAATGGCCTCGTTGTGCTGCTTTTAGCTCACTTTTAGACTGTGGCTGTCCCAGTTGCATTTTTCTTCTTTGTTTGGTCCAGTACATCCATTCTAGCTGGTATCAGGCCTCTGAGTGTGGCACTGCTCAGTGAATGAACAACATTGATAATGTTTCTGTAAGTTGCATGGAGAAACCCTGTTGTGCTCTTCCTCCTTTACTCCCACTGCTGTAAAAAACTTGCATAAATTTTAGTGTCACTGAGTCAAACATGATTAAGACTCTTTCAGTGACATGAAAAAAAAGTCATTGAAAGGCCAGTTATTAAAATAGTTTTACTTTTCCTTAAATCCAGTAGAAGTTGCATATATTTATTTTATCTCTGGATCATCCCTTTACCTTGTAGAACTACTTATTTAGGTACTGGTATTGTGCTATGTATTTCATGTAAATACTTCTTTCAAGCCAAACTGCACGACTGCATGGATTTGAATGTATGGATTGAGGAATGTCAACAGAGGAACACACTGAATATTTCCAAAATTGTTTTAACCTAGACGTGGTTAATGTTAACATTTGTCTAGTGCCAATAAAGTTAAATTTATGTGGCACATAATTTAGGAAATTGAGTAGGCAGAGAGCTGGTGGATGCCTTCTTAGCTAAAAAAAAAATGTTCGCTTTCCGTTAAACACTCACACACATTTGTCATAGCAACCTTGAAGGTGGCCATAACGCTAAGCAAAATAAACAGTGCTAGCATAATGTTCACTGTAATAACATGTCTCATAAGCTAGTTCAGTACTCCTTTTTATTACTTTATTTTCATTGCTCATTCACTGTGTTGGAGTTCTGTTTTGTGGTTTAATCATTATTACATCATTTTCCTTTCTTAATTTAAAGCTGCTGCCCTTTTCCTGTCATTCCATGCCACCTCTTTACTACATGCACGTATCCCTCCTCACTTGCTTTACTTCTTAATATTTTCTCTAGTCTAATAGTTCCCAGTAAAGACTAATAGTTGCATAAATTTTGTATAAATCTAACTAGACAATGCTATTAACAATGCAGTTAGCAAAGCATGACCACCCAAAAATGCATAAAAAGGTTGATTAACATCCATCATAGTCACATCTATGCAAAACAAAAAACATTATTCTGAAGTTTATAGCTAATGCTCATTGAATTTCATGAATCATGGTCAAAGCACCCAATATTATGCACAAATCCAGAGTTTAAAGTAAAAAAACTGTTCTCTATTCCAGTCTTCTTCGATCATCTTTCTTTTGTAGATTAAGAAACCTGGGTAAAATTGAGCATGTTTACAGAACAATGTACCAGAGATTTCCAGCAGACGGACAATTGCTACTCGATGTCCCTTCCCAGTCACTCCCAAGATACATGGCAAAATCCCCATTGACTCCTCTGGAAAAGCTACATGCCAGGTCAGGACTGAAAAGGGACAAGAATTCAGGGCTGACACCCTATTTTACTCCCTTTACCCTCTAATAATTGACATAATGAAATAACTGCTTATTCTCAAGCAGCATATATGTACTGTATGAACAGGAAAGAAAATGAGAATATTCTATTACCTTTTTCCCTAGGAAAAACATGCTAGTTCATCTTACTGATATCTATTTTTATTTGGTAATCCTCCTCCTCTGAGAGATGAAACTCTGTTCCCCTCAGATGGCTAGTGTAGAGGAAAAGAAATAATCCCATTCAAAAACTCTTTTGAGTTTCATGCACTCAGTTCGATGCAAATTTGGGAAAATGGGTAGTTTTGAAAAGGTTTCATATTGTCCATCTTCTGAGATATTGTCCAAGTCTCTGCGTATGAATGTATAAAGAAATGACCCTTGTCACATCCAAAATACATCTCGTGATGTTTATCCACAGTGCTGTATTCATGGAAAGTCTATCTACAAGTGACATAGCATCCTCCAGGTTTTAGTGAACAGCAGAAGGAACCAAAAGGTTGACAAGAAATCAAATGTAATGATACATTCTGTATATTTACTTCATAGAACACAAAGAAAGCGTCCCAACTCCTTCATCTAACCAAAAATATAAGCCACAGAAAATAAACTTTTTGGGGGAGATTTTCCCAGGTGCTGACGCTTCAGCCTCAGTGTCTACTGATGCACATGGTGAAGTGCACCTAAAGCAGCAACATCATTCTCATTTCCCTGTCTTGCCCTGAAATACAGTATTATTGTTATTGCAATGGTTGTGTGTTTCTCTTTTTTTCTCACTAACTCCTTCTCCCTGTGTATGTGGCCTAACTTTTTAATGCAATGGCATTCTGAAGGAAATAATAGATTAGCCAAGAGCTGATGGATTAATGCTGTTTGTCTTTGTTTTGTAATGATAATTTGATTTACTTGATTATCTGCCATTTACCTCAGACCACAGAATTAACTGAGTGCCCTTCATATTAACTCTCCCATCAGATAATTATTTTTGCTTTTTCCATGCAGTATTATTAAATACAACATTTGCTTTAACTCTCCCCAAATATTGAATAAGAAGTGTATTCATTATATAATGTATTTGCTCTTAGAATCATGAAGTCATGAACTCATTTTAAGGACTGAGGAAAAGAAGCAAATACATAATGATTATGGGCAAGACATGCTGTCTGCCTCAGCAGTCAAGTTAACGTCTATCATGGAGAAATGTATTTTCCAAGGCCAACTGTGGCACAAGTATTTTTAACTTGCCCTTGCTTACACTGGTTTAAATCTGGAGTAACTCACTAAAGTTAGAGAGTAGAAGTCTGGATGAATTCCACAAAGTGAGAAAATAATTTGGCTGCTAGTATATAAAGCTGAAGCTGTTAATCTTCCTTTTGATTTCAGAGTTGGTCATTTCTTTGTAAATGCTTACTACAGTTGTAGTATCTAGGAAGAAAATTATTTAACATTTTTGGCTTAAAAGATATTTTCCCATCCTGAAATCTGTATCTCAAGACAGCGTATTTTTCTATCAAGTACATTAACCCCCCTCCCTTTCTGTACAGCTGTCCTGCCTCTACACTCAATCTTACCAAGTGGTTTCCTTTACAATGCTTCCAGGAAGTAATGATGGATAGTCTTCTCATTTCATGGACAGCCAGTGGAGTCCATAGGGATTGTGGGCTAAGTTCAGAGCAAGGATTTTTTTTCCTAAGGTGTCTTTATCTGCTCAACATGGAAAGCACCTGAAGTTGCTCAATACCTAATATTTCACATGTGAAGTTATATTACTTCTGTACATGCAGGGGCCTCAAGTTGCAGCCATATCAAATAGCTAGCTGCTGCCACTCCAGAGCTCTGCCAGGAGTCACAGGACAGAGGTTCCTCATCCTTTTTTATCTGTGATTCTTCATTTACTACCTAAATCTGGAGTGTAAGTTCTCCATTAAGACAGGCATAGGAGGTGTTCCCACTAATTTAGCCAGAGAAACCCCTTGGGCTGTGGGTCCCAGCCTTAGTGACAGTCAGTATTGATGTGATTGCTCCTAGGTGGTTGCTCCATCCAGCAGGTGCTCTGACATTTTTTCAGTCATCCAGAAAAGACCTATTTGCTGTGCCAAAAAGACTCATTCTCAAGGCATGCAGCTGGGCAGGGAAGGACAGGGTTTTAGAAATTTCTCTGTGAAATCATTTTATTCATAACTGACAATCTTCAAGAAGAGGGCTGGCCTGAGAAAGCTTCAGCCTGTTGGCTACACAGTAGGGGTTTCAATTTGGATATCCCACAGGACACAGAATGTTGGAACAGTGAGTTGAAGTGTACCACCTCCAACTCTCTTTTCTTAGCTATTAAAAAAAGTAATTCAACTGTTACTTAGAAGAATAGCAACACTTAGACCTTTGCCCACCCCTTGCTGTGTCCTACTGGATAACCAAGGTATCTTTTGCTCAGATCACTCAGTCTTATGAACTTAACCTTTGACATCTAAGTCTTTTCATGCTTTATGGAGTGTAGGCTGGGAACTTACATCAAGGCATCCATTGCAACTGGTAGCATGCAAAACCTGGCTGAAGATTTGCACACCTCCATTATTTTGTCTGCAAGACTGACAGAGCTGAAAACTGACATGGAAACTGCTCCAGCATGTTATCCTGGTTCCTGCCTTCTGTCATCCATAGTTTTCTTCTTGAAACACAGCAGTGTCTCAGCAAAATCACAAACTAAACCTTTTTTTTTTTTTAATCTAAAAATACGATTTCTCTATTTTAACTTTAAGCTTAGAAAGACAGTAAGGAGCACCAACTCTGTGTGAGAAAGGAGTGATGAAATGACCCTTGGTGCCCCCATGATGTACTCCATTTCTCTTGAGTAAAGGAGCTTTTCCACTAACATTGTGGGACTAGTGTGGCCATTGATAACTTTATGCTTTGTACATCCTGTGATTTGTAACTGTCCCCAGATGAAGTGCTTCCCATCGGGTGAGGTGCTGAACTCTTCATCTTAGTAAAGCCAATAGGAAACAGTATACCTCAAGGTTCCATCATGTCTCAGCACTACTTACTTTATTATTTGTGGTTATGATTGGAAAGTTTCTAGGTAGTCTGGTTTCTGAGTGGATGTCTATCCTGTTAAAATTAAAACAAGGAAAAAAAGCTCCTACATGAGAATTCTTAAATAATACTAACCTGTGTATTGGCATCACCTAATGATGGGAACAAATAAGGGGAATGATAATTTCTGAAAATAAGCATCAAGACCTAACATAAAATCTATTAAAAGTAAATTTATTACTAAAATGCAGTTTTGAAAGACTATTAAGGAATATTATTCTCAGATAAGGACCTAAATGGAGATCTATGTAACTGTGTGTATGGAGGTTACAATGAAAGATCAGTTAAGTTGTGAAGCAACCTTATTTACTACTTTATTTACTATCTTATATGCTGATGCAGAAGCCAGAAGATCTACTGAAACAAAATCCCTCTAAGAACACACCTGAACAGAAAGAGGAGTTAGAAAGAAAATCAGGGGCAAAGAAATATATTTTTCAGTTAATGTAGCTAAAATTATAAATAGCTTGAATTTGATATACCTTTTCTTCCCCAAAGTCCTTTCCATTCCACCACGAGAAGGCTACATAATAATCATTGTCTATAAAACCACTCTGTGCACATCGTTGTGTGTGTAGATAGTATACAGAGCACCATCTACTGACCTGCAAAGAGCATGATATATTCTTCCTTCCTAAATCATCTTTATTGCAGCTCATAATTGTTTGTGATTTTAGTCTTGTTACGCCCCACAATCTGTCCTTCATTTATCTAGGTCTTCCAACTCCAGTTCACACTATAACATGTAAAAGGACTACGAAGCAAATAAAAATATGTTGGGAAGTAATTGGGCAAAGGCCTTGCTCTTCCTATGTCTCCAGACAGCTCAAGTCCTGAATGTGATGATTTCTGCAAATAATCCCACTATGTGCATAGTAATAAAAATGTGAATTTAAAAACGAGAAAAAACACCTTCTTATGTTGGGAGGGAATAAAACATGCATTTGCAGAGGCCATAATTTCCCTGTTATTTTCTCAGTCTGTATAATTGACACAAAAGCCCATCTTGGATGAATTACTCTTTCCCAACAGTGGTTCTTTACTTTGTCTGCTTGTGGGAAGGAACAGTAGAAAGTAATATATTACAGGGATCACTGTATCTGCCTCTCCTGTTAAACTGAGTTTAAAGGTTTTAGTAGAGTATTTGAGAGCTGTTGATTAAACAGCTCTCAAATGTTGATTATTTTGCAGTTCCTAATCCTGTGGCTTCTACCAGACACACCAAAGGTGACATTTCAAGACTGTTCATAGCATTTCTACTGCTGTCACCCTGCAGATAAGAACCTGTGTCCCTGAAGTGGCTCCAGTACCAATAGGTTTATGATATGAGATACTGCAGCCATGTGGGAGCTGTATAGAGCTTTATGTGATGAATATTTCTAATGTAGATTTTTTTTCCCTCAAGTTTTATAGAAATGAAATGCCGCTTCACAGAAAGAAGGCATGAATGACAAAAGATGTCTTGGAAATTAAAAGGAAGTTGAGTCTTGGCCTCTGTTCCACAGTATATTATTTTTTAAAAATCAAACAAATGAAGGGAGCAAGAAACCCAGATACTATTCCTGTGTGCATAGTTTAGCCACTGGTTACTTGGTGTATGAATTAGCAATGCAAATAGTGAGAGGGAGAAGAGTATTTGCAGAGTGGCTGGAGGATTTGTGGAAGCTGTCATGCACACATGATGACAGTGTCTTGGGTTTACCCACAGTACTCCCTCTTCTCAGTTACTGAGCCCCCAACTCTTTGAGGATCAGGCATATGGTGAGGGATGGGGGAACTGATGCTGCCCAGACAGGATTTGGTTTTTTTTTTTCTGCTCTTGGACAGAGAGCTCCTTGGGGACAAATTGGGCTTAAGTGATTACATAATTTTGCTATATTTCCAAAGCATTTTTTTTTTTTCAAAATACTTTTCAAAAGCTTTCACAAATCTACTTATCTACTTATCTTACAATCTTACCTTTTGGTTTCTATCTTAATAACTCATGTGAAGGTATGCTCTTTGCAAAAAGCTGTCATTTAACAAAGGCAGTCCTTCACAGCAGAGCCAATGTAAAGGATTATACTAATATTAATACAACTCAGAAAAATCTTGCCAGATTCTTTCTGAAAGAACTGTAAAAATTCTGAGTTTCCTGAGTATTCTCCAGAGGCATTTAAAAAAAAAAGTACTCCATGGATGACTCTTCTAATTTCATCTGACCAACAGTATGCTGAGGACATCTCAGACTTAGGGAATGCAGACATGTGGGAAAAGGCACAAGAGGCTATTGTTACAGAGCTTCAAGGCACTTATTGTCATTATATGCTACCAGTAAGCTCAGAAATATAGTAGAAGCCTTCTAAGAACATCAGCCATGATGGTCATCATCGTTTGGAATCAGACCCAAAAAAATAAAAATGGGAAGCATAAGCAATAAATATGCTGGAAGAATTTGGCACTGTCAAAATGGACTGGGTCTAGGCATTTTTCCTGATGGGGAAAAATATCCATTAGAAAAATGATTGTTGCTATTTATGAACATCAGGTTGCTAAGTGACATCATGTGATGTTCACTGCTTCATTGGCCACCCACAGTTCTCAGGGAATAGCAACAGGAGCCGGGGGGAGGTAGTGTGGTGTGTGTGAAAGGGGTAAAAGAAAACCAAAAGGCTGAGATACTATTAAAAAAAAAAAAAGGCTCAACAGTTCAAAGCAAATCAAAATAAGCTTTCTGAAGATACCTTCTTTGTTTTTCTAGGAGAATCCAACAGACCTAGGTTAAGAACTTTTTAAAAAACAAGACATAGGCAAATAATTTGACAAAGAGCCTAAGAACTAAAGCCTACTCCTAACAAATATAAATTAGTGACCTGCTTTTTTATATATATGCACATATATGTATGTATGCGTGCACATGTGTATTTGTATGCAGTTTTCCATGAGAGGAAGACCGTATGCGTTAAAAGACCTTATAATATATTTTTTAAATTATTTCTAACACTGTCAGACTTCAATCATTTGGGCTCGAATGCTTCGCGGTCCTTAATTTACTCAATGTTTTTATTACTCCAGCCATGTCGGCCCAGCTGCTTCACATAGATTAGATTATTTAAGCAACCATTTCACTGAACATTTAGCACTTCCTGTGCTTTTGTAGATTCTTGAAATTCATGAGGGGAACTGGGACAAGGACAATATTGAGATGGAGAGGAGAAAAAGTCT
This sequence comes from Chloroceryle aenea, assembly GCA_013399075.1. Lineage (NCBI taxonomy): Eukaryota > Metazoa > Chordata > Aves > Coraciiformes > Cerylidae > Chloroceryle > Chloroceryle aenea. The sequence continues at coordinate 509,055 of VWZY01006406.1, forward strand.
AGATCAAACACCCCAGGAAGCATGCATGAGAAACTGATGGGTTTGGATGTAGAACCGGGGAAGATGGATAGGTGACAACAGACTGGACAATTTCTTTATCTTCTGTTGTGTCATAAGAAAACCTCTAATTGCATGGGTTGGAGGCTACCATCAAAATCCTCCCCGGTTCCTGTTTTGGATCATCTTCGTACTCGGGACTTGAGATGCATGGGGCAAACATGCTTAGTCTTTCTAGCCAGTGATCTTGTTAGCTGTTAATATTTAGCCATTTTTTTTAGTCTTTGTGGTTTTTTAGTCACCTCTCCCACTAAGATTTCTCCTTGATGGCTTTTTGAATGCTTTACTCTGGACCACAAGCATTCATCTTAACTTTTATTGATGCTTTGCTTTAGCCTTTAATAGTAAAATACAAAATGATCAAATACATATACATACCTTAACTGTCCCTTCTTCCACCCTCTCACAGCCTCCTGTTGCCTCTCTCCTCTTCGTATTCTTTCAGTCATGTTATTCCATAAACTCCGGCTGTTTTCGTTTTTAATGGCTGTAAGTACAACAGGTTATTAATTTGCCGTCTGTTGCCCAGAGAAAGCCATTTAGGATATTGAATTAATTTTCTCTGTTCTCACATGCAGCGATTAGAAAGGAAAAGTAATTTGGCAGTAGTATTAGTTAGCTAAGTTAGGGGGAATGTTTGTTGGTTTTTCCCTCACAATGTGATTATCAGTAAGTTCCCATTATTGTTATGTCACTATTAACTTTTCAAGTTAGTAGGCACAGAGGTGAATAGCCTGTTTACAATTTCAGAATTACAGGTTTATGCTGATTTACATCCAGGTCACACTTTGATGCAGAGTTTAATCCCCTATCTAGAAGGGAATTTCTATCAGAGAATGCAAAACACCAGGTTCTAATCTTGCTTGTTAAAGCCTTTCCATTACCAGGCTTCCTGAAAACTGCTTGTGTAGCCCCAATGCTTTTGAATCAGAAGTGTGTCTTAGAGAAGGTGTGTTTTAGAGAAGGAAAAAGCAAAATTTCGTTCCATGTACATTTCTCTGTTGACATTTTCACTCATGCTGTTGAAAAAAAAAAAAAATCACCCAAAAAACCCAACAAAAAGACAAATATGTCCTCAGTTCATTTTCCCATGCTAACAGAGTAGCTTATTTTTTCTGTGGCAAACACACCTTCCAGACAGGGAGTTGCTTTCGGACTTCAGTGGTTCACTCCCTTCCTGTTTGAGACCAATTACATCTCATTTGCAATACCGTTAGTCAAGGAAGTGGCTATCCTGAGGTCACTTCTCAGCCCACCCTTCCTAAATGGCACTGGTATGCCTTTCTTCCAAGGCACCGGGCCGTGAGGTTGGGCCCTCTTTGTGGTGTAGGCTCCTCTGAACATACAAGCAATGTAAACCTTTCAGAACTGGCCACAACTACTGCAAGTCAAAATCCTCCAAACTAATTTGAAAGCTGTGGTTTGAAAAATGATGCTGGCTATTTATTAAAACAGCAAGCATGATCAGCCCAAGCCAACTTGCTGGTTTAACAGATGGAAGCTTGTTAAAAATCTTTATTCCAATATGTTAAGAATACAGTTTTGCTGCAAATTGTGAAGTATGACTTGTGAGTCAAGCCCTAGTGGAATGGATGTCTCATGCTTTGAAAGTCTCAGCTTGACATTCAAGACCCAACATTTGCCACTTTATGATGTTTTGATTTGGGGTTTTTAAAAAGAAGTAAATTATTCCCAACATTAATAATAACAACCCGCGTTTCCTATCTTTTAGTTTAACTAGGGCAGATATTCTACTACTTTACATTTTATCAGTTGAGGAGAGCATGATGATGATAATTATTAGTTATTAAATTTATTAAGTTCTGGTCTACCGCCTTTACTACCCAGATAACACTGGTTTTTAAAAACCCAACCAACCAAAAAGAAACCCAGAAAATTCACTTCACTGTGGCAAATCCATGGAATAAAGAAGCAGGTAGTGATTAAAAAAAAAAAAAAGAGTTGTGAGCTGAAAGAGGGAGCTTTTGCAAATCTGTATGCCTGATTTCACTTACAGAGGCAGGATAGTACCTGTGGTGTCTTTCCACACGTGCTTTCCTGGAGAGCCCTGCAGTGCTATAGAAGTAGGTGGTAGGGACTCCATAGCAGGCTTCTGACCTCAGAGAATCGCTGTCAGGCAACTTGCACACCTGGTCACATACCTTTGTTGTCATTTAAATATCCAGCAGATTTTAATTAAATTGGTTTGCATAAGAATTATTAGAAGACTTTTCTCTGTTGTGCTTTCTTAAAATGAAAAGAGAGTAAGTATCAAACTGGAACCTATGGCTATATCTTACACGAGTATAAAATCTCAAAATAGAAGTTTGTGTACATTTATGAAGAGTTTCTTTTTCAACCAGAAAACGTAAAAGCAGAAACACTTTGTGCTTGGTTTTTCACTTCCGTAACTCTCTCTTTGAGCTGAGATGAATAAAGTTACCTTTCAATGAACAGAGAATGGCTGTAATAAATGAAGCTCCTCACAGTGAAGCCCCACCACTTAACTTCTAAGAAATGATGTCAGTGTAAATCATGATGTGATGAATGCTTCACTGAAATGATTCATGCCATATGGTCTGAAGAGCAAAACGGGCACGGTTTATTTTTAAAAGAATGAGAAATATGAACTTGGAATATTCATTGCTTTGTCCTGCCAGGCTGAACATTTGCTGTAGCAGGGGTGAGACTTACTGCAGGTCTGTCTCTTTTTGCTCACTTCGTATGTTGCATTGGTTTGAGGCTTCAGTCTCATTTGTAATGGAATGCTGTCTACAAAATTATGACCAGTACTAAACAGCCTCTTCCGCAAGCAAATGTTTACTGGGCACCTACAGACTAAATCATCTTCTTACTTTCTCTTTAAAAAAACTCCATGAGAAACTTCAGAAATAAATAGTCCTAATGGTGTAATGACTGTCTGGGTAGTGAGAAGGCAATTAAACCGAGTCCCCTGACAGAGGTGCAAGGTGCTGGCCATTCCATGAGTCACTCAGCCTTCCCTTTTGTAACGCTGTTTATGGTCAACAACTTTCTTGCTGTATCGTTGTGCATTAATGTATTCAATGTGAGACTCCACTTAAGCAAAATGAAATCTAGGTTCTTTCACTATCCATAACACTCCTCTTGTAATGCACCACTAGGAAAAAACAGGAGCATGTAAGTGGTCAGATACCTGGTCTGCAAGGAATTATTTTTATCAGTGATGCTAAAAGGTATGAGAACATCTCACTGAAATATTTAGAAGGAACACCTGTTCCTTCTAAAGTAAATGGCAAAAATCTCATTAACTTCAGCTATGTGCAATTAAGAATATAACATTACAGGGCTAGACAGTGCCGCCTTCATTTGATTCCAACTTGAGGACAATGAAGAGCTACTGTCATCTCAGACAACTGCTAGAAAAAGAGGACTTGTCAGTACATTGCAGTCATTGTGTAAGCTCTTGATGCCTGCCTTGTTCTGACCTCTCCTCCAACATCTGTGCAGAGACATGTGCCCCAAGAAAGCAGTTGGAGAGCTGACCATTTGCAAGAAATTGAAATTTTCATTCTTCAGAATTTATCACTGTGAATATTTCTCAAAATAACTTATTTTGGATTGAAAACTTTGATGTCACTACTTCAGGTGGCTTGCTTTGGTCTGGGAGATATTAGAAAGGCAATTTCTGAATTAAATGTTTGTGATGGGGAGTCAGCTTCAATTTCAGTAGGGTAGCTTTTAAATTTATGGGCAGGATTCTTGTAAGTAGTACAAATTAATTCAGGTTCAGTGAAGTTAGTATATCCATCATTCATGTTTACTTTATTTGTAAGACTGATATAATTTATATACAGATGAATTTTAACTTTCAATCTGGTTCCACAATGATGTAATAAAGTTGATACTGCCTGGGGTATGTACTCCCATCTCATCCTTAAAGATAAGGAGTTTATAGGAGGTTTAAAATCATTTTAACATTAGCTTTTAAACAAGCAGGCTACACTTGTGTCTGAAGAACAGTGCCTGTTGAATGGCTAGTACTGTTTTACAGATGGAAGTTGAACAGCTTTAACCTGCATTAATTTTAACTGGTGAAAAAAGAAATCTGTGAAAAAAAGTTATTTCATTTTAATGATTTTAACGATTTAACCTGTCATTGATCTGCTTCAAACTCAGTTAATATAAGCTTCTCATATCACCTTAAGCATGCATAAAGTTTTCTCATCAGTGCTGTCTCAATCTTTTTTAAACTGTGCACATGCAGCACATCACACGTAGTCAAGCTTGTGTTAGAGGAAAGCATTTATTATGCAGTATATTCAAGTATATATTCTCCACTCCCATGATCCCCTCTAGTGGTCAGTAATTGTCTGCCAAACGTTTCTTGGTACCTCTGCTTCATTACAACCATGTCTGTCTCCTCCTTATTTGAATTCAACAGATTGGGTTTTTTTATTCCTGTGCTTCATATGAGATGAACAAAGCAACCAAATTTCTCAAAACATGCAGCTAGCGTGTCTGTGGGCAGTTTCACTTTCCATACTAGGAGCAGATAGATTGTACACACCATGTACAGTGAAAAGCCTGCTCGGTTGGCAGTGCAGACCAGAAAGAAGGTGACCACTCCACAGCAGCAGTAAACAGAACCCTTCCACCCATCCCTGCCATTAGGCAGTCTGATAATGCTCTGTGCCCATTGGGAGGCCTAGCAGTGGGACCACTTTTTGAGCACTTTTAAATAGCACAAGAACCTATGATTTATCATATTCATACCAGGAGTTCAGTAAATGGTTGAGATTTACCATAGTTTATTCATTGTCTGCCAGTACAATGCACTCCACCTCTCCCAGCTTCGCTCCATATTTTATTAAAAATATCACGACCAGTTTAGATTTTAAGCTCAGTCGGGCTCCAAGAGCTGATCTTCCTCAGGCAGGATTTCCCAGGTTGACATTCAGAGGTCCCAGAAATGTTGCACAGTTGCAGGCCTAAAAGCCGCTTTTTTGACCAGGTCCCAGCAGAGGTGTGGGGCAGACTGCAGGGGTCTGGGGGCTGCAGTGCTGGCTCCCCAAGCACCTGCCGCGGCCGGAAGCCTAAAGGGTGGCCGGGTCCTGTGTTCACACACACACCCCGATGGAGGGAGGAAGGTGATGGGTCAGTCGACTGCAGTGGGCAGTGGCTTGAGGCCAAGTCCGGAGCAGGGAAGCTGTAGGGCCAGGAGAAAGGCCCCGCCAAGGGAGGGTGAGAGCCTGGGCGCTCCTCAGCACGGGAGGAGATCCGGGGCCGGCATATACTGAAGGCCGGCTCCATCTCCTTGCCACTCGGTGGTACAAGGGTGGCCCTATCGCCCCTCTCAGCGAGGGAGGAAACGACCGGGAGAAGGGGCGGGGGCAGCGGCAGCAGCAACCGTCCGGTCCCTCCCGCAGGGCCCGNTGGGCAGCCTCTCTCCGGGGGCTCCCACCGGTTCCCTCAGTGCCCGCCGACCTCCCGCCGAGGTGCTTCAGATCGAACGGAGCAGGAACAGCCTAAAATGTAGTTGAGTTTTCAGTTATCTTATCGCCACTACTCTAGGGCAGAGAGTTGCTAATGATGGAAGGAAATTTTTTTAACTAGACACTTGAATTGATACTTTTCATCTGTCCTGTTTAGCGTGTATTGAGACATGAAACTCTTGTTTTCACATACGCATATGATGCGCAAAGAAAATGCCTGCCTCCTATTGTCCGAAAAACCAGCTTGTTTATAAGTTGCCCCTCATTTTTTTGGTGTGTTTTAAAAAAAAAGTCGGAATTATTCTTTGACAAAAGTAGCTTACAAAGCTTTGAAATAAAGCTTGCTTTATTTCAGTGTAGTTGCTAACCAGCTTATAGTAATGATTTTTAAATGTATTTATTTTATGTTGAACTTGCTGCTTGTCAGTAATGTTATCTCTGTGCAGCTACACAGGGCCCCTGGTAGAGGAGGAAGCACTGAGCAAAGCAGCAGAAAATGGATTGTCTTCACCAGAATTTTTTGAGCTTTGCGTTTGGTTAGGTTCCCAAATAAAGTCACTTTGTAATATGGAAGAAAGCATCACATCAACAGACGGTGAGTGAATGATAATTTATTAAAGCAATTTGGTATTTGTTCAGTGAATTTAGACCCATGTTGCTCAGCTACTTGTGAAATTACAGTGTTGAAGTGTAAAAGATAGCTGAAGGGTAACCAAACTGAAGCTGATATTTGCACGTATGTGGCTCTTAGATTAAGGTCTTGTCTAATGAAGATTCTTTCAAAAGGGAGAAAAGCTCTTTGGGTTTTTTTTTTTTTAGATCATAAAGTACATTCATACATTCTCTGAGTGGTTGCTGTACATAATAATATTTTGGCGGCTTTAATCCCGGTGCCTGGTGTTCTCAGGTAGTCAGGCCAATGCAGTGTTCCATTCAGCACTATGGGTAGAAATGCCAGTTGCTCATTAGCCCTATCTGGTTCTTCCTGTTGAGTTTGGGAACTTTAGAGGAAAAAAGCAATAAAACTAAAAACGGCCACTGAAAATAATGGGCTCATGACTCCTGTAGCTTGTTCGTCAGAAAATTCATTAGACTGATACTCTGTTCTGTGACATAAGCTGTTCACTTCCTAGTGATGATCATTTGCATTCAGGTCTTCAGAGACCACTGTAGCACCATCTTCTTGTTCAAAGCACAAGGACAGTATTGCTTTAGCTATTGAAAGGCTTGTCTGCTTGTATAAAGGACTTATTTAAGAAGAAAGTGTTACTAGGGCAGTAGGAGGTAAATCTTTGGGCTATTGAAACCTGAAATTTAGATCTATGGGTTAAGAAAATAAGATTACAGTTTGGTGTTTCTGTACAAAGCCATTAGCTTTACATGTATTTAATCCCATAGGTGACAAAGATATAGAGAGCTTCCAGCTTGAGATTAGTGGCTTTCTGAAAGAAATGGCTTGTCCGTATTCATCGCTTATATCTGGAGACATCAAGGACAGATTAAAAGACAAAGAAGATTGCCTTAAACTCCTCTGTAAGTTATAACCATTTTTCCCATTTATAATAAAGTATTCTACATGCACCCTCTATTGTCATTGTACAAGTTACATTAAATAGCTCTTTATGCGTATTTGAGTATATGTGTACAATCATTATAGCCTAGCTGAGTGTACATCAACTCACGTGTGCAGAAATGGAAAATATAAAACTATGAGGAAACTATTCTAGTGGAAAGTAAAATTTCTCTGTGAAATGTGTTTCAACCTCCTGAGGCCTCCTGATCTTTCTTTTGATCCAATTACAGCTCAGTTGAGACTGAGACCCTGCTTCCTGTGTTTCTGAGAGGTTTCTGGGCAGTTTAAAAGAATTTGAGGGTGCCAAAAGCAGGACTGAGAGAAGCAAAGTCTAGATTTAACCTGTACTTCGACAAAGGAGTGGCAGCAGCAAGCAGTGTGATGCTATGAAACTAGCCAAGTAACTAGGAGTCTGGTGGTAGAAGTGGGTTAAGCAGTTAAATACTAAAGTTAGGGAGTCAGCTAAGACTTACTTTAGCTAAGGAATGGGAAACTGATATTGACTAGCCTAGGACAGAACTGAGAAAGAGTCTCCCTTTTATCATGATCTTTTTATAAATGTATTTATCATATTTGTGAATGAGAATGTGGATGTGGAAATACTCAGGTGTCTCTAAATCTGCTATTATGATATGTTTCTCCCTAGTATTTTTAAGTACAGAACTTCAGGCTTTAAAGATACTGCACAGCAAGAAAATTAAAGGCTCTCATTTGGAAAAACACAATGAAATTCATCAGGAAGTACAAGCTATTTGTGATGCACTGGGCCTGCCAAACTCCTCATCTTCTGGTATTCCTCCCTTGTTAACCAATGTGGAACAAAAGGTATGGGCTTTTATGTGTTGTCTCTACTGTTGAACTGTAAGCATTATCTCTGTAAGCATTAATTTTAGAGTTAAGGACCCATCAGTCTAATCCATAAAAGCCTTATATGACAAGTCCAAAGGATTTTTTTATTCTGAAAGCCTGCTTAGTGTTTAAGGTAAATTGTTTCAGTTATGAGGTGAAGTATTTCAGCATTTCCTTGAGGATGCAAGGTATTTGATGAGGCATATTTTGCTGTGCAAATTTAAGGTATGAGTTGAAGGAACACAGATTTCCTGTTACCCACTTAAATGTGCTGCAGCAGGCAGAAGACTTTGGGTAATAACCAATTGTGCATTTATGTACCTGTAGTAATTTCTGGGGTGTATTTAAATTTAATATCCCAAACGTGAATATCTGCTTTTTAGTTCATGAATTTCTTAATTGCAAGTATTGATTTGTCAGTGCCATTTCCTTAGTTGTAGAAGAGGATGAAAATGCCTGAATTACCAAGAGCCAGTGAATAAGCCAATTTAAACTTTATTCAACAGGATAGTTCTTTCAGTTGTGTCCCACCAGTTTCTAACTCATTCCACTACTGTGATCCTTAATCTGACTTCCTCACTGCACAATGTGAATAGGCTCTTGGGGCAGAATTTATCTTCTCTGTCGGGCAGCTGCAAATTATGTTGTTTATTGCTCCCTAGTTCTTGGGGAGAGAGTGGGTGACTGAACTGCTTTAAGAATTATAGAAGATACATAGAATGAATCCCTCTCTGCTGCCGAGTCTTTGTGTTTAATAATTGTACATGATTATGCTTCTTTCCTCTCCTCATCAGCCAGAGGTGTGTTGACCATTCAGAGGTTTGGGGGAGAGGGCCCCTTAACTTGCAGTTTTCCCGTATCTGTACGTCTTTAGTGTGACAAGACAAAACCTTTAATGGATTCATTTATAAAAGGCAGCATCCCGGTGATGGTGGAAATGCCTACTCCTGTACTATTAACCGTGCTCGGTCTATTTAGTTCTAATGAACTCTTTATGTCCAGTCTTGCCATTAAATATTCTTGGAAGAATAACAATTCTAGCACTGTTTTCTGAGGATTAATATTTCAGTGTTCCAGCTAATAACTAATTGATTGAAACTTGCCTAGTAGTGTTCTCTCCCTCTGTGGGTGCTAGCTGTGCTTACATCCTTGTGGGTTTGTAGGCTGCAGCCGTGGACAGTGGCCTTCCTTTCTCACTTCCTTGCTTCACTTCTTGGGTACAGACTTAGTTTCATCCTATGTTAAAGCAGTAGGACTTTAGCTCTGCTGTTGCAGGACAGCAAGACCAGACCTAGTGAGCCAGTTCCTTCATGCACCCATAGAGAGTCTAGAAAGTTTTCTTTGCAAAAGGCAGCAGGAATCTAATCTAAGTCCAAGATTTCCTTTCAGGTAGGGTCACAGGCTTGAACTGGGGTGTAGGGTGTTACTGTTACAGTTTCTGTAAGCTGTTACAGTTTCATAAGTACTAACATGAGCAGAATCTTCAAAACGTCTTTTTTTTTTTATTAATATTGCCTGGACTTTTTTGGGTTTTTTTTTGTGTTGGTTTTCAGGTCTGTCAAAATGGTTAAATCATTTGTATTCACTTCAGGGTGTAGAAAGGTGACAGAACTATTCAGTCATCTTCTGTGACTCCAAATTTGTTCTCAGCCTGTTTCATCTCTTACAAAGAAAGGATTTTTCTCTACCTCCTGGGAGATACTATAGAATTTCTACTATATGTTTCCTTGTTCTTCATCCTTTAATATAGGATGGGTTCAGAATTATTTTGATACAGTACAGAGGTAGACACCTACCTTTGCAGATGTAGCTGTGTTAGAACGGTGATACCACCAATTAGAATTCATTGGCCTGGTAAATTTTTTTTAGATTCTTGCAAAAATTCACTTGAAATGATCAACTTCTTTTTCCAAATATTTTGTTGCTTCTGGTTTAATTAGGTTCTGTGTAAATTTGCACTGTTGATTTTCAGTACTATACGATATCATTTGTAATGGAAACTTACATAATAATGTAGTATTTTTTATTGAATTTGCAAATATATCTGCAGCATTTCAACATGTCTACTCTTTGTCTCTGTCTAGCATCTTCAGCATTGTCAGTAGCTGTGGGAATAGTTCTGAGAATAGTTTGGCTGTGCAGCAGCAAGCTACCAAAGGGAGAGATCACACATTGTATTTTGGTATGGAATGCTAGAACGTTGATTGTTTTTAATAATTTGTCAGTTATTTAAAAGACTAGTACAAAATCAGGATTGCTTTCATCATTCAAGCTGTGAGTTTTGTAGTATCTCAAACTTTGAATATGCAGTCATAGGAAGTACCATTTTTAACTGGCATCTCCCATACTAAACTGGCTTATTGGTTATGAACACATGTAAGAAAATGTGAGAAATTAACTGACAGTATTACAGCCTTCTACCACTAAATAATTTTATTCTATAGCACTGAAAAAGCTAATTGTAATTTTTAAGTTGCTGGGTTGGGTTGTTTTTTTTTTTTTAATTTTAAAGGTGCAGTTCCCTCAAAGTATATTTACAAAGGGTAACATCCTGGGAGACATTCTGAAATTTATACCAACTCCCCCCCCAAACTCTTATGTGAACATTGGTCACAGATTCAGAAAAGCTTATGCTGGTGGTGTGCTTCGTAACTCGTGCTCCCAGCTGGCTTTTTTCCAGGCAAGGTAGTTTGAATTTCACACTTAATTATGAAGTGACATTCAAATACTGTTTACTTGAAAGACTTCTTAAGATGATACTACTCCAAAGACTTCTACAGTTTTTTGCCTGCATTATTTGTTTCCTAATATGTGAAAGGTAGTCCCCTAATACTGAGAATGAAAAGAAACTATGAAGAGTTACCAAAGAAATTAAATCAAAAATAAACTGAAATAACATTTAAGTGAAATATGAGAAGACTGTCTTTACAAATATCTGAGAATACTTCCTAGAATTTATTAATATTTAAGTTAGTCTTGATTTTTACTGTTAGTTTTTCATAATTTTACAGAAATAATGGCTCCTGTACATTAAGTATCAATGTAGTTGCAGGGAACAAGACAAAAAGAGTTCTCCCATGCACCAAACATAAATGTCAAACAAAAATATCTTTCAAGTTAGATAAATATTGACATTAAAATGATCTGTGGTTAAATGGAAGAAAGACAGAGGATAGGTTAAAAATATCTAGTACATAAGACTTTAGGTGATCTTTCTGCAGATGTGCAGTATGCTTTAAGACTAATTAAGACAATGTTCCTCCCTTAGTGTTGGTAGTTTAACTTGAATAAATGAAATGACACCTCCCTTCAGGTCAGGTTTTTTTCAAAATCTTAGAAGCCCTAGATATGTGAGCATATATGATATTTATCTGATATGTGATATTTATCATATTTATCATAAAAATTATTACTCTATTTTGATAGAAGATAAAGATAATAAATATATGGAACGTGGTGGTAAAATGTAAGCTAAATTTTTTTCTGAAATAAAGACTTACAAAACAGATAAGAAATTTTATGTTAGATACATTAAAATATGCTTTTCTTGGTAACACTAGAGTAATTGTATATTTTTATACAGAAGATTTTGAAGTCAATATTTTCATCTTGGACAAATCCAGTAACTGATTTGTTTTAAAACTATTTTTAGAGAGTATGTGAACTTCCAAAGCAATCCCGTAAATATTTAATGCTACCAGGGTCATTGATTACACAGTATGTCAAACAGTCAAATATATTTGTCTTCATCTAGCTTTTGGCTGTGTCTTCCAGCTGAGTGTGTGTGAACTTCAGGATGATGTGGCTGTTACATTTTGGTTTACATTTCTATGAGTATGTTTTCACTGCTCTTTTATCTCGGCAATTGGTATTGTTCCCAATTACACATACAGACTGCTGGGTTGTGGTGGGATTTTTAAACTCCTGCTCACCCTTCTTAATCTAGAGCAACTGTCATGTTTAGGAATGTGGGTTATAGTGTAGTTTCTCATGTCAGCTTTATTCCTGTCCTCTGGCAGACAGGTGTATGTCAAAGCTCTTGTGCTGTCTCATCACTCAAGGCGGGACGAAGTAATCTGCAACTCTAAAGCAGCTCAGATTATTTCAGCACCGTAGTTGCAGGATATGCCTTCAGAGTCCTGCTGATGGGAGTGTGGGAGGAAAGTGGAGATAATCTCGGTGTGACTTTACAGTGTGTCACAAACATGAACATGGACCAGTTCATCAGTGAAAAGATGCATCTTTAAATACTAAGTAATAAACCTGTAACTGGGTGAAATTACATAGGTATTCTCTTTCACTTGGAAAGAAAGGGTTGCAGAAAACTGGGGGCAGTTTCCCAGTCAGTAAAGGGTAGTTTCATTTAACTACTTTTGTTTCTTCTAGTTCCAGTTTTCACTGATTATCTTCCTTATTTCCTCTATCTGAACTTAGTTTCATTTTTGGGTTTATGGAAATGAGGAGTGTGTATGTGCTAGATTAGGTCTTTTCAATTGTGATTGATGGCAAGAATGCATGTCTTTTGTGTGTGGAGCCCAGTGTTGTATTTACCTCTTGCCTGCCCTGGCAGCTGCAGACTTGCAGTAATTCTAATCTCTATATTGTGTTCAGAATTACTAGTTTCCAGGTTTGGTTTTTTTTTCACTCTATAGCTAAATTACATTGAAGTTTTGTTTTGGCTTTGTTGTGGTGTTGGTTTGGCTTTTTTCTCAGCAGCCAGTCTCATTTTCATAGGCTCTCTACCTTTCAACTCATTAGAACCTTTGAGGTTATACTTCTGACCTTAATTGTGTATGTATCGATACCTCTTGCCTGACAGCATTTTTAATTCATCTGCTATTTGTTCCTTCTTCTATACTAACTGCTGATTTCTGCATCTCTTGCTGTCATGCTGATCATATTGTATTGTTGATTAGTGACTTAAGTTCTTGATTCTTCAGACATTGTTTTAATTCAAGCATAGTTTGTGCTTAGGTATGTTTGAATTTTGAAGTAGATTGAGAGGATTGTGTACATGCTTCACTAAAATCAAAGTAAGTTGACCACATTTAGACAACAGAGAAATCAGACAACCCTGGAGGGCTTTTTTTTCTTTTTAAGGAAAAAAAAAAAGAGATTTCCAAGAGGAAAGAATTAGCAGAGAAAGAGGCATGTAGGGATCAGTACAATACACGGGACTGAATTGTGATTGTAATGACTCTTCTCAGCTAAAGGTTTTACTGTAGATCATGCGTTACCTTAATCATTCCTTGTGGCACATAGAAGAAGGTAGATCCTAGGTTTAGTCTTGTTTGACTTGGTCCCTCATAATTGTTTACAAAAGCAAATGAAGATGTAGTTTTTCTCGCCATCAGACTTCGTGCAAAACTTGCAGGAACAATAATATGCATACAGTCTACTCCAGCTGAAAAACCAGTTGGAAAGAATGTTATGTACAAGTGCTGTGGGCGTTCAAAGTTATGGTTTTAGAAGAGCTGTACCAAAGGAAGAGGAGGTAGAGGTTTCTTGTAATGAGAGAGGAGAATGCGGTAGAGTGTGGAAGGCAGAAAGAGAGATCATTCTTCATCCCTGAATATTAAGAGCAAAAACGGAAGAAGGCTGATTTGGAGTGAATGCAAAAGTCTTACACATCACGTTAAATGGAAGTGGTTATAGTGTTAGCTGAAAATTATTGAGAGAATGACCACATACCTATCACATCTCCTGCCTTTCTTGCTAGCACCCATTGGTGGATTTTTGTAGCCAAGTCTAGCGTTTGGCAAAAGAATTCCTAGCTTCCTTTGTTACACTTCCTTATTTGCAGTTACAATACTTAGTAAGTAAGTAAAATGAGTAACTTAACTAGTTCTACTGCCTATATGCACTTGTTAAATTTGCCATATGGTTGGTGTTCTGTTATAATTGGGAGAAGTGGTGTGCCATAAAATCAGTTTGTATGGAGGTTGGTCACATAGTGAAAGTTTTCAGGAAATCTTTTTTTATAATGAATAAGCCAGATGAGGTGTATTTGGTTTTATGAGCCTGCTAAAACAAGTGTGCTGTATTTGATCTTACGAGTAGCAAATTGTCATTGCAGCAAATTGTGCTGAAATAAATGTAAATATTATTTATGTTCTGAGAAGAAGTATGTGTTTCGTTTCAGATAAAGGACATTCTTTCAAAAGTTCAAAACAACCATGTGGGGAAGTCACTGCTAACAAAACCTCTGAATTCTGACCAAGTGGTAAAAAAACCCCTTCGTTTCTTCTCTGTATTAACACGATGGTCAAAATTAATGCATACTGTTTTATCTAGCTTTGTCCATTTTACAGGCACTGTTCTATGCTAAATATTAATACTAAAATTCAATTGCTAAATATTAACAATGCTAACCAGATACTTCTAGAATTAGCATTGTGTAACAGACTTTGTGTTGGTTCATCCAATTATTAACTTTCCAAATACTTGGTACGGACACACTACGGTAGCATTACACAAATGCACCCCTGATGTAATGTAGTTTATAGTGGTCACCTGGGGACAGACAGCTTAACTGCTGAATGGGGTTAACTTTAACCTGTCTTCTGTAACATCATAGATCTGAATGCTTGGATTTTTTATTATAATACTGCAGGAAAGATTGGAAAAAATCAACGATGCCCTTCGCAGTGAGTACGAATGTCGCCGGCGTATGCTAATGAAGAGGCTAGATGTGACAGTGCAGTCTTTCGGCTGGTCTGACAGAGCCAAGGTAGGCTTGCTGTATTTTTTGCTTCCTCTAGGTGGGAGTCGGCTGCAATTCCCCAGGTTCCTGACGAATATAACATACAATGTAAATACACTGCTTTTACTGTTGTCTTCTTTCTAATTCTAATCAGCTTTTTATCCCGGGTTGTAATATCCAAGCCCTAGATATCGAGGAAGGGGAAGGATGTGACCAGATGGCAGTCTGTCCTTTGTGACTGTTTATATGTTCACAGTTATAAATTCCAGCATTCTCTGTTGGGGTTTCTCAATTCCAGAAGTTCACATCTACCCCTTTTTCTTTCCTATATCCACCTCCTTCCAATCAAGTAAACACACTCTGTATTTTGTAAGAAGCTAGATTTTCAGATGTTACACCCTGTGTTCAGGTTGAAACTTAGAGAGACCAGCACATGGTTTATGGTAAGTGTTTGTGTGCTTTATGAATGTAAGTTGGTTTTGATTTTTATCATTTAGGTAAAAACAGATGACATAGCACGAATCTATCAGCCCAAGCGCTATGCGTTATCTCCAAAGTCAACTATCACACTAGCTCACCTTCTTGCTGCTCGAGAAGATTTATCGAAGATCATAAGAACAAGTAGTGGATCAACACGGGAAAAAACAGCCTGTGCAATCAACAAGGTATCCTTTTTCTTTCTGGGATGTCAGAGAAGGGGATGGGAGTTTACAGACCTATCAAAAGTAATTCTGGAATTTTACTCCTCGCTTAATATTTTCATTTCTTTTTGCAAGATACCTGGTGCTTTAAGAAAGGAAGGTTTGCAGCATTCTGGTAAACATTGCCAACTACTTCTCTTTTAATGTTATTACACAGGAAATCATGCAACAGGATGAAACAGTAGTCACGATGAGAAGGAACAGCGTTAGGGGGTATACATGTCCATGTGTGTGTAAAGGACTTCTTGAGTTTAATGGAACTGTACACCTCAAGTTAAGGATATATGTGGATCTTTCTGGTATCAGTTTCTGGACTATCTGTTGCCAGGATTATGTTGTTCCATTCATAAACCAGTGTCTTTATCAGTATATTGCCAATCACAGAAGCTTCCGTGGAAGTGTTGTTTTGCTGCAAAGTTGTATTATTTGGTTTGGCTACAGTAATAAATCAACATTGTACTGCTTTATTGTGTATGATAAAAGTTGAAACTTGCAAGCAGTGACACTTATACCATTCAAATGGTGACTCAAGACTGTTTTTATTAATCCTTTATTTACAGGTTGGTTTTGTTGTTTTTTGGGGGTTTTTTTAAGTTTTGTGCTTTGTTTAGATGCCCTTTAATATGTTTTGATCCCAAAGATTCTGAGATGGTTTTATTATTGTAGGATCTTAGAGGAATTTTTCTCTTAAGAGTACTTTGGTCAGTCCAAGGCACTCTGGAGTATACAGAGATCAGGAAATACAAAAGCAAAACACACAAGATCTACCTAGATACCTTTTGCTCTTCAGCTTAATGCTTTGTGTAACTTTGTCCAGTACAGTCTCCCTTTTTGTACCTTAAGTAATAGCCACCAAAGGCTTTCCTGGAAAGCATTACTGCAGCGTGTTATGGATTGTGTCTGTTCCACCCCTACCCCTACTGTCAGGAGTTTCTAATCAGAGAAAGTAGGGATTCAACTGTCAAGCTCCACGCAGAGGGGATCATATTTTCTATAAAGAGCAGGCAGCATGTCTTTATCCATAGGAGAAACCTGTATTCCTTCAAGTTATTGCTACTATTTTTTTAAAAACTAAAAATGATCTATTTTTCCATATAGGTTCTGATGGGGAGAGTACCTGACCGTGGAGGCAGGCCAACAGAGATTGAACCACCTCCTCCTGAAATGCCTCCGTGGCAAAAAAGACAAGAAGGTGGTGGCAGAGGTGGCTGGGGAGGTGGTGGAGGTGGTGGAAGGGGCAACTGGGGAGGTGGAGGGGGTAGAGGAGGAGCAGGAGGTGGTGGTGGGTTTGGAGGTGGGGGTTTCAGAGGAGGTGGAAGAGGTGGAGGTGGTTTCCAAGGTGGCAGGGGGGATTATGGTGGCAGAGGAGGTTATGGTGGCAGGGGAGGTTATGGGGATCCATATGGTGGAAGAGGAGGGGGAGGATACCGAAGATACTAAAATACTGTAAATCCTAACAGTGTAACTGGCAAAATACAGTGGTGGTGTTTACTGGTATCAGGAATTCAGATACCCTAACTTAAATGCAAGTTAGAATTAAGTATGACCATGTGAATCATTGCGTTAGACCAACTGATGTTGTCACTGAATTCTTTTAGTTAACTAAACAGGACTTTTATACAAAAACTCGATGACTGTAGTCCTTGTTTTTCATACTGCTCATGTGGTGTTTTTTAAGATGTCACTTTATTTAAAATAAGCCTCAGAAAACTGAATAAAGCCCTTTTTAAACAACAACAAAAAAATTTATGTTCAGGCCTCTCTAATTATTGCATATTGCACGTCCACTCCTCTAATCCAAAATGCTGCATAGAAAAAAAAAAATAGGCCTAAGAACTGGATGGAAACACTTTTAAAATTCTAGAATGCTGCTTTCAGGCTTTTTCTCTTCATCTAATTTCCATGTGAGATGTGTGTAAACAAATGTTAATGTCAAATGTTAAACTCCTTAAGGCTTTGGTCCAAATTATTCAATTAGGTTTCTTATTCTTCCAGAACTTCACATAAAAGTAACACTGTGAATTCATACTCCGCAGAAACTAATAAAATCAGGTTGTTTTGTATGTACATATATCAGTGATTATTTGAAAGTCAGGATGTGTAATGTGAACTCGGAATTATAGTGAGTTTGGTAGTGTCTATTTCATTTTACCTGTTTTCCATCTTGCTGGCGTTTCATAAAATTATTTTAAGGTCATACTTTGTAGGAAACTTCTGCAGCCATTGTGTCTGGTAAGAGTTCATTTCTGTATTTGTTCTGAATCAGCTTGGAGACATAAAGGTTGAATAAGCTGAGCTTCTTGAGAAAGAACATACCATTTCTTTTTTGGTTTGTTTCTTTTTCCCCTCTTTGTGTGTTGTGTTTTTTTCTCTCCTACCTGCTTTATGTTTGGGAATTGCCAACTGCCCAGCTAATAAGACATCTCATACAGCAGTTGCCCTTCCTCAGTGCCTTTTCTCTCGTACTCTGCTAACTAGTTGGTCTGATAACCTAAAAGAAACTCTGTCTTGGTATGGTGTGGGTGCTTTCTGCTTCAGAGAAAGACAGTGTTACTGTAGAACAAGGAGTTAGCTTTCCTACAGTTATGGCTGTAAATACACGTAGACAAGGATTAAATTTAGAGCTGTCAGTTAAAGAAAACAGTTTCTGTTGTTCAGCGTCGTTTAGATCTCTCCTGGTTTGAGGCCCTGCAGTACAGAGGTGGAAGGAACAGGGAGATGACACCCAAGTATTTTTCAGGGTCTGCTTATTACCGGGAGATTTGGGAAGGCATCTGATAAACTTGGAAATGCCTGTTGATTGCACAGCATAGAAACCTTGAATTAATTTGGGTATGTAGCTGTAGATTGAACTTCAGGATTTGATTTGGGTTTATGTTGCACAGTTAAAAGTTCTTCCTCCACAAATTTGCTGTTGGTGTCCAAATTTGGTGTGCTTTGACAATACTGTTTTACAGTCAGGAATATGTGCATCGTGTCCTGTTTTGTAGAAAGCTTTATGCATGGCTATAAAGCTCTGCTCTGAATCAAATTACTATCTTTCAAAAGCATGTGTCAAGTTTCCTCTCTGATCATAGTCTGCTTGAGAATTCTGCTTGTGATGTCATAGATACAACATTACCCATACTTCAGGGTCCCAGCGGGTGTTTAACAAAAAAGGGTAGGATTTTTTTTTTGCTTGAGTATGTTAGGTTCGTTGTGAATTCTTGAAATAATGGCTGAACTTCACTGAATTGCTAGCAATTCAGTTCCTTTGCCAATTATTTTCTACACTTTTCTGGCCTATGTTGTTGTCAGCCACTGCGGTCGTTATGGAGAAATCCTCGTGGGTCATACAGGAGCGTGGTACTGATTGTCTTGCTTTTGAGCTTGGTTTTTGCCTGATGCTTGGGGTTAGCTCACAGATTGATGACAGACCAAGTGACACTGCTGGCCTTGGAAGTCAAGTGTTTGTCAGCAAAGGAATGGAGGGAGTATTTTTTTAACAACCAAAGCCTTAACATGAAATTCTGTTTGCTCATCCCAGTGGTTGTTTTTGCTATAAGTAATTTCTGAACAGCAGTCAAGGATTTACTGTCACCAAGGAAATACACTAGGGACATCAAGTGGTTTACCTAAATGTAAAGATTTAATCAGTCTTAAGACATGTCATTGCAGCAGTTTAGTTGTAGTGTTGTAGTTGTGGATGTGCCCTGATGCTATTACACTCACCAGCTTATCCTGTTTGTAGCAAGGAGGACAGTTCTGAGTGAAGGGAACCAGCTGTGTGCCTACATCTAATCCCAACAGTGAAATTATTTCAGTATTATGTTTTGGTTATATTTGTGTAGACCATGTGAAAGATGGGAAATTTAAATAGGTTGGAGATTCTGGCCATTTCAGTTTTTCTTAAATAATTCCAAAATGTGAAGCCAGTAGTTGAAAACAAGTAAGCACCACCACATTTTGAAACGTCCTTTTCTGTCTAATGTTGTCAGAATGTACACTTTTAATTTATAAAAAAAAATGCAATAATGTCATGAAAGTAATTGATTTAAACCTCTTCTCAATTTATTTGTCTTGAAAGAAGTATTTTCAAAAATTCTGTTGTGAAAGATTTTCATATATGTTTTTGAGCATTTTGTGTTTATTCATACATAGTAAATATCTACCTGAATATTGTTTTGTTTGATAAAATATTGAAAAATAGGTTGGGTTGTTTTTTCAGGATTTAAGAGACACTTTTGTTAAGAGCTGTAAACGTTGAGGAATAAAGCACTGTATTTGAAGTTATTGGCATCACTCGTGTAGTGCGATTTGGATCCACTGTCCAGTGTTCCTCTTGTGTTTGTAAGGAAAAAAATCCTGCTGATGATTCACAGTAATGATGGAACTTAACTTTTTATGGTAATGTTAAAATGACAGGATTATGGTAATGGAAAAATGACAGGTAGAGTTTGACCAAAATGGAGATGGCTGTACATAAGCATACAGGAAAGTAAGAGAGAGGATGTCAGAACTATATCCCAATTATGTTGGCTGGGATTAATAGTAATCTCATTAAATTTTATCTTAGACAGATGTACTTGGGTTTTTGGATTTTTTTTTGGTTTTGTAGTATATGGTCATTATGTTGGTCTTGATGTAAACTAAGGAAATATCCTCCAATACTTCTGCAGTTCTTCTTTTATTCTGTAATTGTGAAGCAAAAGACATTGTTTTGTACACAAAGACTGTAGAGCAGATTAACCCATATGAATAGGAATTGTGTTTTCAGTAGCTAGTCTGCACCCCTTGTCTTCTTCCCCTCACCTCCCCCAGGTGACTGAAGATAACTGAATGCATGTTCATTACCCCCTCTAAAAATGTTACTTGAGATAATTAACTTGAGGTAAGGTATTTTGAGGCTTACTACAAGGTAAAGAATAGGAAGTCTTCAGGGTGCTGCAGTGCTGCCTCTGCAATAGCCACCATTAGCAGGCACCACAGAAGCCTTGTTTAAACTTGGCTATCATGCTGTGAAATCTTTTCAGAATTACCATTCTTAACAAAAGTGAGAGATTCT
Organism: Chloroceryle aenea; assembly: GCA_013399075.1. NCBI lineage: Eukaryota > Metazoa > Chordata > Aves > Coraciiformes > Cerylidae > Chloroceryle > Chloroceryle aenea. The sequence goes on from VWZY01006406.1 coordinate 529,456, forward strand.
GCTAGTGAAGAATTGTGTGTTCTACTACTTGGAACAGTGACTAGCAAAGCAGTGTCTGTGCCCTTTCAAACACTAAAATACCAAAAGAATGATCTGCAAATGCTGAGCTTCCTAAGTTTTCTCAGGCAGTACTCCAAGGCTCACAGAAGGTGAAGCTGGACTGGGAACTCTGGTAGTAGGTTAATCCTCCCAAAGTGCCTCAGGTGACAGAGTTAAGGAAGATGAATCTAAGTTACTTAGATTTGAGATACAAACTCAGAGGCATGAAGTGCAATTTTAATATTTTTTCTATTATAAATATTAAACTGAAATCTTACAATTTATATAAAATCTTTACAATCTGTACACTTTCTCAATCTTCTCAACCAGCATGAAACCAGAACTTACTCAAGTTGCCATAGGGATCAGTTACATCAAAATAACAAGTTGCTACTGTAACAAGAAGTGTATTTCCCCAACCCACAGATAACAGCAGTTCTTTAATCTGAACACACTCAGTAGCCCTACCTTCTTAATGGTGGTACTACTCAATCTATTTTCTTCTATCTTTAAACAATCAGAATTAATACTTAAAAAATAAACAGTAGTTGGGGAGGGGCATTTGTTTTTTCTTCTGTCTTGTATGTACGTGAAACACAGTTGAGAATAAATAAAGGTGAGTGCTTTTCATTTGAATTATCAATGACAAGATACATTTCAGTATCATATGTTAACATGACTTTTAAACAGTATTTAGTACTTTAATTGTATCTTTTTTTCCTAGCATAAGGCAGCTTGAAGTGATGTGAGTGATTTTTGTTCAGTAGCTCTGTCAGTTTTAGCAGTATCTCTGGAGTCAGTATCTGCTATTAGTCTGTCATACAGCAAAAAGGAAGCCCCAAAAGAAGTAAGGGACTACCACCATTAAAAAAAAAAACACAAACACCAAACCTGTAAGGGACTTGGGGCAAGCACAGAACCTTCAGGTACTTTGAGAGCTCTGCAATTATCCAGGTATCTACTGTTGTATTTGAAGTAGGAAGTTTTCAGCATACATGAAGCACCAGACATTTATTCTGTAGATATTCCCACAAACGGATCCCTCTGAAACCACTGAGATTGCTTGTAGGAACAAGAAGACAACTGAGATAAACATTGTTTTCATTTAAGACAGTACTAGAGTATTAAGAACTCAATCTAGTAACACAGTAACTTTTGGAGCAGCTGCTGATGTTAAGAAATTTTCTTTTTAAGTAGGAGTTTGTTTGTGAAGTAAACCCCTAGCACAGATGAAGTATACACATACATACAAGTTCTATAAGAATCCAGAGTCTAGACCACAAGAGAGCACTTCTCTGTACTGCACAACAAGATGTAGGATCTTAGCTGTTCTTTTGGGGTATTTTGGATATGCATTCAATTTTTATCTCGTTTATTTTAATTGTTGCAGAAACATAATGCTAAATGCTTACTAGAAATACACCTTGGTTTAGTTCCCTGAATAGAGGGCAAAAATCAAGAAGCTTACAGAAACTGGCCAAAGCAAGTTTGCAGACATGACCTGAAAGCCATTCTGGTTGCTTCACTGGTCAAAGTGCAATTCCATGTTAACTGTTAATAATTAAAGTTTAGTGTATAAAGAAAATAAAAGCTGCACACTATTCACAGCTGCTGGGTTTTGTCCTATGCATTTCAGTTATTTACAGGAAGGTAACAATGTCTACTCTCTCCCTTTTTTTATTTATACACAAAGCTGCAAGCACAATCTGAGTTCAAAATGAATTTAGAATCACTGATGTGGCAAGTAGTTCTAATGCACTTTTTTTAATAAATAAAGCATATACTTGAAAATTACTGTAAATTGTGGATGGCATGTACATTTATTCATACCACACTGTACACAAAGCACATGTATGATTCTAATAGGCTGACTAAGTTTCAATCTATAATGAACTTGTAAATTACAAGTTTTGAGGAGTATTAAGTGGACTTTAGAGATAAATATGAAGTCATAAGTTTCTGATGTTTAAGTGTGCGATGACAAATCCCTCTGATAAATGCAAGCAAGTTTTATACAACTGTAAGTGTACACATTCTCTTGTGATGCAAACACATTTTTTAAGTTGTCTGTTCTGACGAATAGATTTATTTATCAGTAATTTGAACAACAGTTTTGTTGTCTCTTAACAATACATACACTGTGCAGCTTTAAGAAAACTGCTACCTCCCTAGCACCTTGTACTGTACAAAATTTACACACGTAAGAACACTCATCTTGACTCTACCTAAAGTGCATATGAAATCTAGAAGAGAGAAAATATTGAAACCTTGGTTAGAACTGGACTGTTGGACTGGGATTACTGTACAGTTTCCCTCATAATACAGCCCTTAAGGTTCCACTCAATGGTGTCCACTTCCACTAGAGAAAAAGTAATCAACCTTCCTTGTCCCATATCTACTGTATCTGGACAACAATTTATCTCTTAAGCCAAACAAGTAGGGCAGAGTCTTCCAAGATACAGCTTGGAACACAAAAATGGAAGCGGTATTCAGTGTCAACTCTTGTCTCATCTGTCTGGTTTACTTTATCACAGGTAAGTGTTTGAGCAGCAGGACTTCTAAAACTTTGAGAGAGGTTTAAAAAAATTGTCAGTTTATCTTATGTTCTAAGAATCAAATAATCAAATATCATTAGCTTAATTATTTTAACATTCTTGTTAAACTTTGGAAATACAGATGACAGTCACTTCATGATTTTAATTTGCTTTAGCCACACTTGAGAAGGAACTGTTTCTCTTAATGGAATATTTCTACAATTTTACTTACTTACTCAGCTCTATCAAACCTTTGCTTCTACAACCTGAATTTGGGCCAAATCTGGGGTGACAAGGTCTTAAGAATACTACTTTGTCAAAACACTTGTAGAGTGAGATACGCTGCTGGCAACCAAGTCACTGGGGAATCCAGTGCTTTAGCAACACTATCACTCCTTTTACATGCAAACCTGGAATATTTTCTCATTGCACAAATAATGCTAAATTGCCTTAAAAGTCAAATTGTTTTATACATTTTTGGAGTGTATGTTTAATGTGGAAATGTGTTGAGTAAAGAGAGTATTTTTCTTTAACATCCTTCAGATTCTCTCTCCAGTTCACTTGGTAAAGCAGCTTTAGCACAACCCATCCTTAACTCTTACATTCTTCCACTGGAGATTTCCTCTCCTGTCCGCTAGGAGCAGTCTCTGTGTTGTAGGTTGTCAGCTACATGATTTTGTGTCTGGATTGAGAGAGATTCAATTGTTTTATGTGCCTGTTCCAGTTGGATCTTTAAACCTTCATTGTCCGCCTTGAGAATATTTCTTTCCTAAACAAAAGAAATACAGAATGGCATTATATTTCAATTGGTTTGTTTCAGGACTGTCTGGTTGGATGTTTAAATTGACTGGCATAAATGTAAGTTGGTGTAGGTCTTATCAGTGGAACCATGAATTATTTGAATGTTTCCATAGTTCTGTCTTTTGTGTATATTCTTAAAGCTTTACAGCAGCTGGTATGTGTCAGTCACGTCCACAACCTGCATTTATCCACCTTCCACTGCTCCTCTCCTAACAGCAGTAATCTAGGGGAAGCAAGAACACAGCTCACATTTTACTACTCTTCTAATGCAGAAATAAATGTACACTAATCTAAGACATGAATTTAGAACATCGGCTGCTGGTGAGGTCAGGTTTTGCTGAGGGAGTAAGGACAAGTGTTAAGGTGTGGGACTCGCACAAATGGAACATTTTAAAGAACCTGTTCTTACATCCACACTTCACACCCTTGTCTAGATTGAATGGTCTGTTGACTGAAAGAGATATGGTCTGTACTGGAAGACTCTTGCTAATTGTCTTACTCTCTGTCTTGATAAACCCATAATCTTTCATAAAAGATGAGCTCACTTTATCAACAGCAAAGGATACTCTGAAAGTTATATTGATCATTCAAAGATCAGGTTGTAGTTCTGTTGTTGGACTGTTTCCATGTTGGTCCTTCTCAGAATAGTTATAGTATTACAAATAGCTACTTTGTCAGAACACCTGTATAGTAAGGTGAGCCACAGCTGGGCTGATGCAGGTGAAATCTAGCAAGAGGCAGCATGTCTGTTCACACAACAAAATTTCTTGGTGACTAAGTTATTAAAAGAAAAAAAAAAGATTCTCTGTCAGTTGAACAAAAGCAGGGAGAAATTCAGGGCTGTGTTACTCATTTTATGGACTAAAACCCTGTCCTAAGCGATTGCGTTCATATTCTTGCCTGTCACTTTTAAGAATAACAGGGATTGGTGTAATCATAACGAGGGCTTCAAAATGTATTGCCCAAGATCTTATAGTAGTACTAAAATTTAAGGTTGAAGTGAAGAATTGCAAAAGTGGCAAAGAATTTGTGATGCCACTCATGGATTTTTCTGGCAATTAATTACACTGAAGTAAGGTGACGCCTTCCTACCCAGCCACTCCCCCACACCCTCCAACCACTTTATGGTACTACTTTGTAAAAAAAGAATTTTCATCATATATATGTACCTGCTCAAGTTCCTGGTATGATGGTTTACAGCTGTGATGTTCGTCCTTCATCTTCTGGCTGGAGTCCTTGTTTTCCCATTTAACATAGGCCTTTTTGCGGCCTAGAATTGGGCTTGGACGTGGGGGTGGTGGAGTTGCCTGGAGATATGGATTTTCTGGCATCTTATGTTCTTTCTTCTCTGTTTGTCTATGAGATATATCACCAGCCAGCAGTACAAGATCAGTCTGTGTACCTTTATGAACCACAGCCGGTTTCAGTCTTACTGAGATTTTCTGAGCTGAGGAACCCATGAGTATAATGGTTCGGTCCTTGCTGTCTTCATTGTGTTCCACCACTTCTCCATTAGGAAATGTGAAAGGTCCTTCTTCTTGTCCTGTAGAGGATATATGGTAAATTGAGTCAAGATCTCACCCCAGGAAAGGAAAAACAGGAGACATACACAGTAATTAAACACGATTTTAATTATTTTGCCCTGTCTCAGTAACATAAATATGGATCAATAAGAGGAAAACATGTACCATCAAGGTCAGCTAGAGAAAAACCTCTAGATGGCTAAAAGGTTTTATACAGACCATTGATCTTATTGTTTAGGTTGGAAGATTAAATGTGGGTGTTAGTTCAGCATTACCGCAAGGTGTAGCTAATCCACTTTAAAAAGGCAAATGATGACTTTTTTTATTTTACACTGGTTTTGTATAGGTCATCCTAAAATAATTCCAGTTTTGCAGTTAAAAGTAAAAACTGAGGAGGGTGGGGAACTCCCACAGTGTTAGAAGCAATGGGCAAAAGATGTGATTAAAGGATTTTAAGACCACCTGTTTCAGGTAAAGTAATTTCTCTTGTTGGAAAGAAACCAAAATTAGACTTCATGTTCAAACACATGAGGGGAAAGAAGGAAGTCAGTCCAATAGTTGATGCAGGCTCTGGAGAATTAAATGAGGTTATGGATGAACAGATGAGGCTTACACCTTCAACCTGGACTTGAATTCTCATTCTTCAACATGACATAACATTGAGAGGTACTAGCTTCTGCCATACTGGGTGATGATGGGGCAACATGCTACAGTTCAATCTGTGTAAGCATGACATCCCATGAGGTGGTTATTGTGCAGTGTTGCAGCCATTGCAGGTGCAATCCTAGAGATGCACATCATCAGTTATGAGAAACTGGCTGCACTGCTCCACTTAAGTGCTAATAGGAAGCCTAAGATGGAATCCAGCAATGAGTCCTAAATACAACGCAAAAGATAGATTATTTGTGCACCACACATTGTGTGGTGTGACAAGAAATCTCTCAGAAAGCTTGTCCTACATATACAGACTAGAGCTATAATAGTGCTCCTTGGTACAGGCTCAACTACACCTGGTTCTAGTTTATATGTTGATAAAACACTGCTGTTAACTAACAAAACCTAAAACAATGCGGTATGACTTGGCTTTAAAAGAAAAAGGAGCAAAGAAAAAGATTATCTAGAAATTTTGATCTTTCCAGTGTGATCTTGTCTTACCATGGAATTGCTCTTTGATTCCTATAGGGCAGATGCTTGAAGCAAGAGCAGATGTTGGGCTGCTGTCTGCAACTGAAGTTTTGGGCCTTCTCTTGCACTCTATCACAACCAGGTCTTTGCATTGCTTGTGACAGTTCATTCCACAGTCTGTAAACAAAACAAAGTTTACATGATTCAGTGGCTCTGTTGTAGCATCTAAGATCAGCTCTCACACTGTGTTGCCTCCCCAGGAAACAAGGGAGTCTCTTTGGTATTCTCTTTACCGGCAACAACATACAGCTGGTAAACAGACCAATGGCATCACTTTGCTACATGCATCTAAAACTCCCTTTCATCGTGAGAATACAAAATAAGAACATTCAGTTACAACAGTGTCCTAACTGCAGGGGTTGCAGAAAAAGCAGATACCTGTATGAGGAAGAGTGCTCCCCAAAATTCATGTGAACGTGCTGCACAGTTTTCAGACTGTTGATGTTCATGCCCTTGAAATAGAAGGATCTGTTCCCAAACCCTCTGAATTTGGTGATGTTTTGCAAAGGGTTAGAGCTATCAGTTGTGAGTTCCTTCATCTTTGCATTTCTTCTGGACAATGTATCTGTCATACTATTCTTGAATCAGTCTTCTCCTCCCCAAGAGTTCAGATTAAATAGGTCCATAGCAATGGAACTCAGGATGATCAGGATTTTTTTGTCATTTGCCATCAGTTATAGATTAAAATTAATGAATTGTAAAGTACCTTACCTTTGCATCTGTACCCTTGTTTAATGACTCCCCATAGCTGAAATTCAAACAAAGAGAAAGACTATGTATTAAACTTCTTTCTCTGCACATTCGATACCTCCAGATATAAAAATCCACTAAAAGCTCCACTCATTTCTAAAATATGAGCACCTTCAGATTATCTTGATTTTTCTACCCTTTTAATGGTAAGGTCCAAATATTAACTATTTACCTCTTTAGCATAAGATAAACAGAATATTTTATGTTCCTCAGTCACAAACAAAATACCTTGAGCTAGTCTCGAATCAATACATCAGCAGATCAGACAGCCCCCAGATTGCTTGTGGAGCTAGAGTAGATGGAGAATTCTCTCTCAGCACCCTTGTTTGATCCCAGATAAACTGGGGATTGGTAGGACAGTCAGTTTTACTAAACCTTTCTGTGGCATAGGAAGGGGGCTCGTCATGTTTGTACCAGGACATGGAGTGGAAGGCTCCGGATTTGGAAATCTTAACCTGAAGCTGCGTTTGGTGACAACCGACCACCACAAAGTAGCAGCCATGTTTAAACAGGTAACAGTAGTCCAAACAGTGCTGTAGTGGGCACCTTAAATAGTTAGACAGGCAGAAGCCTAGTGTTGTACATAGTTTCACTGCTAGAGGTCCATTTTGGTATATAGCACATGGTGATTGTGAGATTAAAAAAGACACTATTCCAAACAATCTTAACATAATTTACTAAAAAGTAATCTTACAAATCCAGCACAGTTGTCGCAGAAAGTAGGCCTTAAGTAAGTAGTCTCCTGGAAGTTGTGAGCAAAGCCCAGTCCTAATTTGGAATAGATTGAGCTTGCCCTCATAAAGTAAGCAGTTATTTCATCTCTGCTAATCAGACCTTCCCTGAAAATAAACAAGACAAGTTGTTTGTGAGACATACTTTTTCTTAAAAGCATAAGAAGAATTAAACATATTATTCTTCACAATTTATAGTTGCAATAGTTTCATGAGCCAAAAACTACAGTGATCTCAGTAACCTTGACAATGGCTCCCAATATTTACACAAGCTTATTTACACATTTAAAATGCAGCCTATAACAATAAATGAATACCTGTATATGTGATGCAAGCTTAAAGCTACTTCATAGAAAACCTGTGAATAATCATGACTGCATTTTTTCCATGCTTTAATATGTTAAGCCAATTTTCTGTTTTTGAGGGACAGGTTAATCTTAGGAAAGTTCTTTAGTACTATATACAGAATATCATTAAAAAAAATATATTTCTCCTTCTATTATCTTTTCTTCTTCCTCCATCAGCCTGGTTACCACTGCTGTAAGCTCAGGAGGATGTCATTCACAAGAGATTTAGAAGATTATTTTATCATTTATGTTTTCACTTGTGTTTGTGAGTGAAGAGGGTGATTTTACCACCTTCATGATAGAAATAAAATGCAAACATAAAAATATCTCCCAAAATAGTTGCTACAAAGATGATAAGTAGAACTAGGTACTCACCAGTCCTTAGCCATTACACAAAATGAGAATGGAAAACTGGCAGCTATCTTTTCAAATTCTTCCTGGGAAATGTATCCATCCTGATCATGGTCGTAATTTTTGAAGACAGACTGGAAGACAATAGTAGAATAGTTTGTAACAAGTATAGGCTGAATTACCACTTTAGAAAGTCTCCACCTTATTTACAGATTTCCTCTCCCCCTTCCTCTCCGTAACTATTAAACAATGCAACAGTCTAACTGCTTTTTTTCACTTGAGACTAAAGCAGCATTATGATTTCTTGATTTATAGCAAAATGTAGATAAATAAACATAGTCTGGACTAAATGCTTTATTACACAATGTTCTTTTTCAACAACAGTTCTTTTTTAGTTTTGCTTTAAGATCATTATGTCCAGGCCTATACCTACAACTTTTACTAATGCTTTCAGTTAGTGCTCTCATTGATGATCTCTGTAGCCAAATCAGTGTATCTGCCTAGCTTATTTCATCAGGTTAATGTTATGTGAAAAGTAGTTGGACTGGTCATGTAGACCATGACCTGTGGAAAGACACTACTGTTTGTGTCTGGCCCTAAGGCAAGAAGCACACCTAAGCCAAATGTAGAAATACATTACAAAACACTGTGTATCAAAGGACACCTGCTAAACGTTCTAAGTGTTTAATAGGAAAAGAGATGAAGCAGGGATGCAAAAACAAACTCTTTACTTCTCCATCAGTTTTGGAATCTATAACCTGAGCTTACTTGATGGCTTCCAGTAAAGTGGGTGACACAAAAGAGAGAAAAAGCAATGTCTGCTAGTAACAAAGACATTGAGAGGCCAACTTTCAGACTCCACCAATAACATGAATTTGGAGACCCTAGTAGAAATGGTCTCCCTGACTTCTAGGAAGAGTGACTCTGGAAGTACACAAACCAGCATTCACACTCCCTGCTGGCTCCTCAGCCATTTAGGGACTGTCCACCCATGCCTTACAGGCTGCTGCTGCTGTTTACAGCTAGGCAGATTATCTATTTGTGAGGACAGAGGTGCTTCCAAACTCAGCACAGCTTTGAATGCATCCAGTATTTTTTCCCTTCTTTGTATCTTCTCAGATCTAGAGATTACGGCTATGAATGATACATAAAAAGAAGAAATCAGGCAAAGATGCCAGGAGGCCAATGTGGCTGAACAAGGAACTCCTGGCCAAAATCAAACACAAAAGGGGAGTCCACAAAGGTTGGAAGAAAGGACAAATAACCCGGGATGACTACAGGGAGATTGTTCATGAAACCAGAAACCATGTTAGAAAAGCTAAAGCCCTGATGGAGTCAAACCTGGCCATACACATTAAAAACAACAGGGCTGGAGCACCTCTGCTACAAGGATAGGCTGAGGGAGCTGGGATTGTTCAGCCTGGAGAAGAGAAGACTCCTGGGGAACATTATAACTGCCTTCCAATACCTGAAGGGATCCTACAGGATGGAGGCGCTCTTCACAAGAGTGTCCAGTGATAGGATGAGGTTAAATGGTTTTGAACTCAAGGAAAATAGGTTTAGATTGGATCTCAGAAAAAAGTTCTTCAGTACGAGGTGAGACTCTGGAACAGATTGCCCAGAGCGGTTGTGGATGCCCCCTCCCTGGAGGTGTTCAAGGCCAGATTGGATGAGGCCTTGAGCAACCTAGTCTAGTTGAGAGGCATCCCTGCCCATGGCAGGGAGGTTGGATTAGATGATCTCTGAGGTGCCTTCCAGCTTAAGCCATTCTATGACAATGTAAACAGCCCAGCCATACTTACATCTACCATCCTCTGAACATGTTTGCTGATGGTCTTTGGATCAGGTTTTGGAGCTACTCCTGAGGCCCAGTCTGCAACTACTGGTGGTCTGGAAGGTGTCAAAGGCTAGAACAAATTGAATGGAACTTCATTAGTATCACATGGAAAGCTTTTCAGTATTACTCTTCTTGCCTTTTTGACAGTGGACTACATGATACAGGAGTGCAGAAATGGCCTGTTGGGCCCAACATCGTACTTTTGATGATTATGTGGTAATTCAGCTCATCCCTGAATTGTCCAAAACACAGGTTGTTCCTTAAGCTGTCACAGGTCACCAACAGCCCTGTAAATTCAACATCTTTTCAATATTTATAAAACAGAAACAAAACTGCAATATAACACTCATGGTGTTCATAACTGAACCACGTAAGAATTCTTCATTTAAAAGAATCAATATTAATCACCAAGATTGAGCCCAGTGTCATGCCTCAACAACAGTAACTTCAATTATATTTGTGTTCATATTATAAAACCTTCCATACAGCTTAGGCTTCATCATCAACAAAACAATTTGTGCTTGAATAGATTTTGCTCAATCTATGAAGCTAAAAATATTTCAATTTAGCATAAAATAAAAAAAAAAAAAAAAGAAGATAAGTGTGAGTGATAAAATTTACATTACTCATTTTTAAAAAAAAAAAGAATTTCTAAAGACTCTTACAGCAGCTCGGTGGCTTCGTGGCTCTCGTGCATATGAAAGTTCATAGATTTCATCTTCTGTGTAGTAAAGATCAAGGGACAGCTGAAAACAAACACAACATTAATTTAATCACAAAACATTCAGTATTTCTTGATGAACTTGTTTCTGGCATGCATTGGTGGATCAATTTTTAATTTGGGTTATAGAAGAAGGAGAGACTGATGGATAAATCAGGGAACAAACAGGGAACTTGTGTTCCCTGCTATATTAGCAGATTAGAAGCTCTTGCTTTGAAGCCAGAAATGCGATATTTCTTTGATTTTATGTCCTGTCATATATAGTCGCCTGACATTGTGGACAATATTCTACATATTTGTAACAGCCATTTTTATAAAAGTTGATAGAAAATAAATAAGGGGGGGGCACTTACTATAATTTGAGACAAAATATTTAAAACATTCTGAAGGAAGAAGTTCACTACTTTACATTGCTCTGTTTCAGGCCCTTGGCATATGTGAGTGCTCCCAGAGAGACCAACTAAGCTCATGCACATAAGCATCTTTATCTATTAGCTCTTGCTGAAACAGGGCTTGTAACCAGAAAGTGGAAGCTGCCTAACCGGTTTTCACAGCTGAGTTACTTGTTAAGGACAAACACAATGGAGAAACAAGAAAAGTAGAGTTACTAGTTTAATAAAAGGTAGTATTCTAACTTACTAGGAGAAGCTAAAACAATTGTTGTGACCTACCTCCTAGGTCAATTTTGTTAAGTAATATGGCACCAACTAGGTATGACTGGAAGAGTAATACAACTCTATTTCACTAGCATTTATGTCAGCTTTTTTAGTACCAGAAGAAACTTGCCTAGAAATGTGGTAGGTTTAATCGTATGCAATCTTCTG
>VWZY01006406.1:541429-567452 GCA_013399075.1 Chloroceryle aenea
ATGCAATCTTCTGCCTCCAAGGTTCATCTAAGGAAGATTTCTGCCTTTCTCCCTATTCAAGCTTAACCAGCAGAGGATTCTGAGCACCTTAGTGAAAGTACAGAGAATACTCTCTACTACTATAGCAAAGCAGCAGTAAACATTTCCTTCCCTTATAGAAACAATTGGAAGCATACTGCTGAACTGGCAGCTCTACTCTACCCTTGCTGCCAGGTAAATCAGTATCCCTAACTTTTTCTCTCTTCTATTATTATATGTTTCCATAAGGGAAAAAAAAAAAAATTTACAATACTATGTATTTATAATTAATGGTGTCCTCTATTTAGTGGTTTGAGAGGGATATGAAATGAGTTTTTAAATGGAGGTATTTATCCCATCTAACAGACTTACTGTAAGCAAATGAACAAGGTCCATATTGGCCTCCAGCGGAAGTGGCATTTCCTGGAGTTGTATCAGCTCATTTATGTGGTTATACAGAGAGTATAGTTTGTATATGTTAATTTTTTTGTCCTCTAAGTAGTCTGGCATGCCCTCATGAAGTGATATCAAGTCCTTCAGGTGGACCCCAAGGATTGGGATCTTAAAGTTACTGCACTCATTATAGGCACGTCGGTAACTATCGTAATTTCTGTAAGATGAAAGCAGTTCTGTCATTTCATTAAACACCTAAAAATAAAAAGAAAACAAAAAGTCAAAATTTGGTCATACAGGACAAGAATTTCCCATATTATTGTTAAAGGGTTTACTCACAATGACTCTTGAAATGGATTTTAAGACTTTAGGTTTCAAATGAAATCTAGATATTCACTTCACCTAATTTAACTATCTAAAATATGTAATTATAGGTAGTTAATGTATAGTCTAATCTATACTGCTGGTCTTCCTACACTCCCTGTTTGGTCAAAGAAAAGCAATAGGAGGATTCTATCAAGGGGATGTGCATGCAGTTAATGCACAAGCTCTCTGACCTTCATAAAAGCAACCAACTTCAACTTAACATGAGGAATGCACTTCTCTTGGCTTCTAGGTCACCAGCTGGAAAGTCCTGCCAGAGAAACCCTATGCTGTGCTAGGGTCCCATCACAGTATGACTAGAACTCCTGCTACAGCTCAAGGTGGCACATCTGTGTTTGATTTGGTTTTTTTTTTTCATAAGAAGTGATATACTGGACTTGTAAAGGCCAAATGAATCTTAAGTCTAGCAGCATAGGTATTTCCCTTGTTTAAAATTATACAGGTACACAGCTAACTCTTAAGGTTATAAGATCAATGGACCAATGTTTTCTTGTGAATGCTCCTGTCTAATCCCTTGATTTTTAATCTTCACAAACAGTTCCTTATAGTTAAAGTGCGTTCTCAAGTCACTAATTACCAGCCTTTTTCTGCTTTCTATTAGTGCTTGTATACAATTTCTTCAATGCAAAAAGTTATTCAAATGATGGACACACATGCAGTCCACTCCTCATAACAATAAAATCTGTGTAACGACACGCTTCTAAAGCTTTCTGATTGGTTTTATAGATCCTGAGAGCTGCAGCCGTTATCAGTGGGAGGTATACTTCTGGTCCGTTCACCAGGTATGTACTGTTCATTCAGTATGATCACACTATGATCAAAGCAGGTTCATTAGATACCAATACAAAATCTCTCAGGCCCCAAACAAGGTAAAATAATAAAGCATATTAAGATGTTAAGAAAAAGTCTCTTATGAATTAATTTCAATGCTAAAGAACTTGCTTTCCTTCACAGTTTTAGTAGCCGGAATCTCAGCAAAAAAAATATCACAATAATTTAACTGAAAATTACAACTGATTCCTAATGTTCCACTGTATTACAATGTGTGTGTATTAAGGCTAGGTTTATTCAAGTCTCAACTAGGTAAAATCTGTCATAGGGAAAGATCAGATGAACAAAACCAGTGTTTTCAGTTATAAAGTGCAAAGCTCTGTGCAGCATTTCATAGATTCAGGATTGTCAGTGTTGCTATGGACGACAATAGTTTTGTTCTCAAAGGTTCCAATGCTCTACTTTTGTATTTGAATGCTATTCTGTGCTACTGCATATAAATGAAAATGCACCTTGTTACATCTGAGCATTAAAACAGAAACTTTAGAGAAGCTACACAAATCTTGAAGAAAGGTGGCCTTGGAAGTGTAGGAGTAACTGATGGTAAAGAGATGAAATGAGAAAGATAACCCCTCCAAAACCTAAGGAAGTCTTCCTCTTTCTTTTTTTCTCTTTTTGTCTCAGTCTTATCCAATGAAGTAATGTTGGGTTTTGTGTACGCAAGGAGAAATAAAAAAATTAAAGGTTATCTTATTTGTAAAATCTAGAGTAGCAATACCCACCTTAATTACATCATGAGGTACACAAGAACTTGTTTCCTTGAGTCTGGAAATGGAACTGTGACAGAGACCTCCTATCACTGCCATTAATGTATTGAAATTCTGCAGTTGGTGGAGCTTCTGTGTTGACAAAAAAAAATCAGTATTTATTATTTAAAGGTTCAAGTTGTTCCACATTCACATCCAAATTCTACATTTTCTCTTCTGTCTTCCTCTAATGTCCTAAAAGTTTTGTACCACTATCCATTTGACTTCATTGATTTGGTTAATAAGCTGTGATTTTATTGCATGTAACATATTTATTTTACTGTTACTAAATCAGATATTAATTCTGCAGATACAGTAAATCTTCAAAGTACTTCCTCAGTACCTCTTCCTCTTCCTGCAATCTACCATAACTAGGAAACACTGCCTATTATAACTGCAGTTGAATTAGTATGCAAAAAATACCAATAGGACCATAGCTCTGTTTCTGTCCAGTAAAGCATATCTGGTAGAAATGCTTCTAATAACAGCCAAAGGCATGACAGTGCTTGATGCTTTGGAAAAGTATGCAGTCACAGCTTGGAATCTCACCAGCTAATTCAAAAGCTAGTCTAGTTTTATAGTGAAAACAATTTCTTCAGAATGGATATGAGAAAGTCATGGTGCCATGACACTGAATAATATCTGAATAGTTGGTATGAAACCACAGGATACACATATGAACCAGGAAACCAGTGCCAACACTCCCAGCTGACCTTGCTGTCATAGCATGGGAAGAGCAGCTGAAAGGCTCTATCACAGAAAGACAAAATAAACATCACACATGTCAAAATTTAACTGACCTGTGCAACATGAATAAACTTGATGAACACTTCAGCCCGAAGCTGTGGGGTTGGTCTGCTAAGAACCATTAGTTGCACCCACTGAGAGATACCATTGCAAAGAGCAATTGATCTTTCCATTGTTGGATTCTCCTTCACACAACTATTCACAATATAGTTCTGATAATCTGAAAACTTAAAAAAACAAGATCAAGTGTAAATGAAAATTCACCTACAGTTTCATACACCTCACGATCTGTCCGCAGATACAGGTCTGCTTTTCAAATGAAATATACAAGATATTTTACACCTTAAATATCTGTAAGACTGAAATCTCTCTCTCTGTTTCTTGCTCTCCTTCTCTCTCTTCCTCTCCACTTTTCAACTTCTTTCCTTTCATTTAATAGAACCTATTAATGCTTCAAAAAGCAGATATGACAGCAGACATCTCTGGATTTGTTCTCATTAAATTAAAAATGGAAGAAACATTAACAGTAATAAGTAGAGCTGACTAGTCTCTGAGATTACATAATAGTTACTTGCAATTATTGTTTGAATATTGAACCCCAGCCAGATTTGGCTGGATCTTAACATTTAAGCAGCTACTTTATACCAACAGGTATTTTTTCAGTGCTGACTACACAATTACGGACTTCATAGCAGTTTCAGTATAATTATGAATCAGTTTGATTAGGTTATATTTTGTTCTCAGCAGAACTCTCCTTCAGAAAAGATGTTTTTTTAAAATTCTGAACAAATTTATACCTAACATACCACTACAAGTTTCAAAATAATTTTGGTGCAAGAATTTATTAACAAGGTCAGCTGTAACAAGGCTGCTAGTGGCAGATAGGGTAAGGAAGTCCAGGTACTTAAATAATGCAAGAGTCTGGTACTGCAATGTCTAACTTAAGAGCCTCAACAGGAAAGCAGAAACCAAATTCTTACAGAGGAGTGTAGTCTCCAGGCACTTTATAAATTACAGTGGTTTCCAAGCCCCAGCATGTATGCAACCATTACTCTGGGAACACCACTCCATTTTTCTTTGCTGCAAGATACATGGTGACTGGTGGAAGGTTTTGCTGTGTGCTGTCTATGTTCAGGGGCTCAAGTATTCCTTTCTGACTTTCAAATGACCAAACCTATAAGTAGTTATTCCAGGGACTGGTAACACAGATGGACATTTGCAGCCTCTCTCCCAGTATATGCTGCCATGTTAGAATAACAAAAGGATTCTGTGGCTTAGCAAATTATAAACACATTCTACAAAGAGTTAATGAATGTTGCTCTTTATTAATTACACAGTATCTTCTGATCTCAGGACTTGGTAAACTCAATTAATACCAAAACCTATGCAGGGAGCCTGCACATAAAATGTAAATAAGTAACTGCTGGGACTCTATGACACATCTGACACTCTGACTATAATCATACTTGTACTGCTCATAATCATTAATTACTTTGCACAGAGCTTGAAAATGTTAAGAGTTATATAAGCTTTGAACATTATTACTGCCTACAGGCAGCAATCTGTGCATGACTTTGGTTCTATAGCTTTTTGAATTTAACATGAAACATGAAAAGCCACGTACTGTCAGCTCAAAATAAAGTACATTAACACATGACTGAAACCTTCCACAACCTAGTGAGAGCCCTTTTTCTTGCAAGACCTCATCTTCAAACTATAGTGTTAAAAATAGATTTATAAAAAAATTTAAAAATCAAAACAAACAAAAAACCCTAAAAAACACACTTTGCTTTCACTGTTATCATCACACTGACTTTGCAACCATCTTAGATTTTGGTCTCTAATGGTCACTTTTTTTTTTCTCCTGTGTGAGCTGTATCAGGTTTGAATAGAAGTAATGCTGTAGCATACAAGGATGTAAGTGAAACCAAGGTGCACAGGGAAGTTAGCATCAAGTTAGTATCTTATGAGCTACCAACATAGCCAAGAAAACAAATTTCAATGAAAGAAAATATAAATGAAAAGAATGCTTAAAAATCCTATCTACTTGAAAGCTTGTTTAATAAAATATTGTAAACCTCCCTTACATGAAAAAAAATTACTTTTTCTCAAATGCTTTCTTATCCCTAGTCTTTATTTTGTTACGTACAATCAGAAATGGCAAGCAGAGTCCAGTGGACATCTTCTATACAGACAGCCCATTAGTCACTGCACAAGAATGCTGCACTGTTTCCTACAGCCACAGGAGGTTATCATTCCAGGAGTGTATTCCAAGTTTTGTTCATCCCATTTCAGTCTGATTATTGATTTGACAAAGGAGGCTGCTTGTTCTTGTGTCCAGTGACACCACTTGTTCTAACAGAGACTATTTGGAAGATCAAATGGTTTACTCCTCTTGCAATGGACCTTGCCTGACTCTGCTCCACAGTTGCTTAAAAGGTTCACTCTCCCTTATGACTGCAGCAAAAGGCTGTGTATTCAGAATAGGTACCACTAGTCACCTTCAGCACTAGTTAAACGAAAAGAGCCTAGGCACAGTTTCAGCTTGTCCAACAGCTTGTACTGCGGGGTTAATCTTGTAATACTACCCTTCTCCGACACCCTTCCCACCCTTGTTTTAAATAAATAAGTAAATAGATACATAATCACTTACTGAAATTCTTCTGAAAGACTTAAATTCAAGATAGGTAAGATGGTCTGACAGCTCCTCTGGCTCAAGGTGATCGAAAAGAAGCGAGACTTTCCGTTTCTTACTGGTGTTGGTCTTTACACGCTGTGTCAGCTTTCTAGACCAATCCCTAGAATTTCTTTTAAACAAATTTTAAAACATAATTACCCTGTTTCATAACCAGATATAAAGTGCATCCCAATTTCTGCTCTGCTTTCAGCCGTGCATTTCCGAGTATTAATTGACACTATTAACCAGTCCCACTGAACTATCTTACTCTAATACAACAAGGAAGGTTCTATTCCCAAGAAGGAACTATGTGGTGTATAGCTACAGGATTTATTTGTAACACAACAGGTAATTTAATAACTAAAATCACATAAAATAATACCAGGAGTTTGACAATGTAATAAACTACATCTTCTCACCTTTGGTGTTAAAAATATAGACACTTTTTTTTACCTCATCTGTTACCTGATCAAAATGTATTGCCCTTTTTCATTGACTTAGTGATCTTTCAAAATGATTAGGACTTTACAGATAGAATTTCTAAGTTCCCTAACAGAGTAAAATTTATATAACATGGAGAATCAGCACAAAGTCTACACAGCAACTCAACCTAAACCATTCCTGAAAGGCATTGTGTTCCTGTATGTAATATATATTTCATCCATAATGATGCATAAACTCTTCTAAGGATAGGTAACATATTAAAATTAACTAACTACAGGACTATTATCCTGCTATACTGGAGAGATATTATATTTGAATAAAGGAAATTCAGAGTAAAAGTTTGTTTTGCAAGTATATTGAGACTTTGGCACTCACATTTGAGTTGTGTCAATTAGGCGGCAGTGTAACTCCTCACCATTCGCTTTAACCAGTTCTTGGAATTCCTCCATAGTTGTGCATAGTTTAGAGTCCATTTTGAACATAACCCAGAACTCTGTAATCCAATACCTATTGCACATTGAAAATACAGAAACACAAAAATAAAGTTTGCTCTAAGGTCAGTAAGGCTGAAATTTAGACAGTTGCTCCTGTTTATGAGTTACCTTTCTTCTTGATCAGCTTCAGGAGATTAATCTTGCTTTCAGATGCTTTTGCTAGGCTACCTTGGCTTTATCAAAACTCAAAATTTCAAGATTAAAAATGAATTAGAAACTGTCTGGCTTAAGTGCCAATTGGCTTAAGTGCCAATATATAGAATTATATTACATATATGTTTGCAATAAAGTCAGTACTAAAATCTCTAGTTTCACATTATGTCTAGGCAATATGCATACTCATTTTTATCTTTAGGAACATCTAGGTCATTTTATATATTCCTATAAAACTTTCATTTATTTCATCTGAGCGTCAAAAAAAATGCACTATGCTAGTCAGAATTTTATGTATTAAATGAAAAAAACTACTAAGCAAATATATTTAGTAGTTTACAGGCAATTAATTCTCACACGTGCAACATATTTTCACAGAACTACTATCAGAGTTGCCTCTTTTTTTCTCTCTTCTCTTTTCTTCAAGATAGCAAAGTTTACTATTTTTAATTTAAAAAATAAATTGTGATCCAGGATCATTCCAAGTGACTAAGTAGAATTACTAAGGAGGATAACCTACTGAAAACAACAGAGGTTTGCATAATATAAAAAGAGTTTCAATATCCCACTTCATTTCTTTTTAACAGACCTATATTAGACATAATGCAACCACTTCCTGAGCACTGTCAATTTTTGCTGATGTTTAAGATACAGATTCATACAAACTCAGTTCAAAACTGTGACCCAGCAAGACAGGCACTGACTCCAATGCATCTTCATAAATCCATTCATCCTTTCTGTGCAAAGCTGCTAAAATGAACCCTGAAAACCTGAAGCAGTGTAGGTGTGTCTCTATTTAACATCAGCTTCACATATGCAAAAGCATTCTTATGTATGTATGGCACATGGATAGCTGCAGGCTAATAGTTACCAAGTGAAAATATTCCTACCTCACAAAATAGCATATCTTTACACACAGCATAGAAGATTTATTTTCTAAAGCATTAAGATAGGTAGAAAACTGTTAAGGAAAAACACATTCATTGACGTACAATATGAAATTTAACATGCCTGATACTTCCCTACATGTAAGCAATAGGAATCATTCTACTGATGGAATACAGTATCAGATTAAGGTTTTACGCAAGAATATACAAAGTATATCCCAAGTTTTTTAGTAAATGTTTATTATAAATATGACTACTACAAGTAGTACTGATGTGGCCATCCAAGTACTAAGTAAAGCAGTGAAATGATTCTGCTTTCTACACGTGTTTCTTTGCAACATGTCTCAATTTCTAATAAAACTTATGCACTTGCACATCTCACTAAAATCTGAAATAATAATACCAAATTTATCAATTATTATTTTTATAAAGAAATACTTTTCTGTCAATTGTGATTCACTAGAGCTTTTTAAAAATAAATGCTATTTTCTTTTAAACGTAAGTTGTATATGCAATGGTGGAGAAAAATGTGAAATGCCTCTCCTTATAACCTCACCTTTTAACTATGCAAGTTTTTATTTTACTTGTTGTGATAACTGGAGAGAAAACACCTATATTTTTCGTCTATTATCTCTATAATATGTTTTGATATTGTAGCCAATGTCTTCTGAAGACATGGAAAATCCATTTGGAAACTGTATCATGAATACCTTGATTCTTCTGCTGCAGATTACACATGTATATTCAGTACTAAAAAACATAATTTAATGAAAATACCTTGTGGATGCTCCCACAATCTGATTAAAATTAACTGCAGCCTAAATCTACTGCAACTAAGGGGACATGCCATCCACAATTTAAGCACCTGTATTAAGTGCTTAAATTAGGCTGACTATAGAACTAGTAAAGTCTGAATAATTTCCCAAATATTTTGAAGAGCCCCAAACTGAATGTCTGAAGTTAGATGGCTTACAAATCACCAATAACCATCTAAAATCACTCATGCAATTTAGGGGATGGAAAATGGTGAAACTGGGACATTTGCAAGGCTTTTCAGAATACAAGAGCCCAAGCTGTCGGAACTATTCAAAACTGTCTTGACCTTTCAATGTCTTTACTAGGAGCTAGCTATACACTGAGTCAAAACCCAAGCTTGCAAAATGTCCAAGTCTGATAAAAGTTTGAACCACTTTTCTTTCTATAGAAAATGTTACTTTTCAGAAACATGCAAGCAATTACTCTCTTCCATTTTCAAAGAGCACATAAGCTTAAATTAAATTTAATGCTAAACCACAGGTGTAGCTTAGCACACTCGATCTAACACTTGTGTCTAGAGAAGCAGTAGTACAGCCAGAATCCAACACTGAAGTAAAGCTCCGCTATAAATGATGCTGCTTTTAAAAGCTAGCAATATACTGAGTTTGTGGGAAGGAAGGCTTATCCAAATTAAATTCCACCAAAATTGGCTGGAGATTCTTAGCATGTCAGGTCTACTTCCTCTACTGTGCTCATCTAATGAGGAATAAACATTCTGTAAAGCTATGAATTATTATATTCCACAATATATGTGGTAATATATTCCACAATTTTAAATTCCTAAGAAACACTAGTACTGCCAATATGATCTAGTAGCTTCATTGTCAAAAATATGAGCCAGAAACACACATGTATGAGTCCAGGCAGTCACCACAAAATGGGAACGAGTAGGAAGGAAAAGTTTATGAATTATTTCAGTGCATTGTCATTTTAAGTATGTGAGTGAGAAATAATACTTGTTGAAAAATTTAATCTCCAGGTGATAGAATCAGAATATTTTCAAAAATTACACTTTTGTTCTTTGCTCTTCTGCTTGTGTGGAGAACAAAGAGAGAAAGGTATCTGAAACTTAGACCCAGGTTCACAGTACTTAACTTAAATTAATCTAACACCTGCTAGATATTCCCTCCATGGCCAATGGAGGATGATTTATCCTACTTAAAATCTAAATTAGAGTTTCCTCTTCTTCTCTATGAATAATAAGTTACAACAGACAGACAAAATCCTCCAACCCTAAACCAAACAAAGCCACACTATATAACAGCAAAACCAACAACAACAAATCAAAAAAACCCAAACAAAGTAGTAAAGAACAAGTATGTTGTTTAACTAGTGGAACAGTAACACACCTATACATTAAATATCCTCTACTTACCCATTTCAAAGTTGTCAAGTTATCTAATATTACCTTAGCAACAGGTATTACAAAGGATATAGATCAATGAGTTTCTGGAGCATGTCTGCAGAGGAGATGATAAACTGATGCATGGCCAGAATTATCTTTAGCAGCTGGTTATTTTGATATGGATTTCCTTCTAAATCTAAAAATGAAAGAAAACAAACAAACAAAGAAAAAAANAAAAAAAAAAAGAAGCATTCATATTTAAATCTTGGTATACCTTGGCCAACAACTTGCAAGAGGCCTTTTCGGGATACTACTTCTAAGCAGGCATCTTCACCTATGCTATTTCAAAGATAGCTGTAAATTAGTAACTGCATCATTTTCCCAATGAGAGCTATATAACAACTACTTCACTATTAAGATTTGGAAGATCCTTACCAATAAGAAAATTTTAAAAAATTTGCAAAATAAAAAGGCAAGAAAAAAAAGCAGCTGTGTCTCAAAAGCACTCCAAATATCCAGTTGATTATACCTAATGATCTCAGACCAGCAATGGATTTAAATGCTTAGCTTTAGGCAGATGAGTATAAACTTTGAAACAAATTAAAGAACTGCAGAGCCAGAGAATTCAGTTACTGATACATACCAGTCACTCAGTCAGTGGCACAAGTGAACTTATCAAACACAATGGTCATATTCCTAAATGTTTGTGAGGCTTTCTGTACAGTTGACACACATAACACTAAAGTATACTCACAGGTCAACATCTTTACCTAGATGTGCATGAGAAAAGATGCAAAATTCGTAGAAGCCCAGAGGTTAAATTATGTATCGGTGTGGACTAAATGTCCTAACACATTTCCTTGACCTATGTGTTACAATGATTGCACTTGAAGAAGATTTTTAGACATCTGAGTCTTGTGGGGCTTTTTTTTTCCACATTCAGAAAAGATCAAAGACATCAAATGTAGCGGAATGTTTAAAAAAGTTTCCAATTCTGTAACAAGCACAGTAGTGGAAGTGTTTGCAAATATTAACAGAAAATGTTTTCTACAGCCTGCATGAGAGAACTGGTAGGTTAAACTGGTATTAGACACTTTGCACAAGAGAAAATTTAGCTTTTTGCCTAAATGCGTTTTACTTTATGAGGATAAATGTAGTTATCACTTAAAATATCAACAACAAGAACAATAAAGAGAAGCAATGCATTTCACAATAAAATGGAAGAGGTAGGTGAAATAGCTAATTTGCAGCATGTGAAATGGCATGTACTAACTACTAGAGGGGGAAAACCCCCAAGTTTTTAAGTTGCACAACGCCAAAAAGGAACATTAAACTTAGTCCACTTGCAAAACAATATAATCCATGTTAGTAATTGAGCAAGAGTTTCCGTGCCCTTCTACAGGAAGGTACCAAATGTGAAAAGTGAACCCCACACCCCAAGGCCTTTCCTTTTGAATTGGATCTTTGGTAGAACTAATAAAGCCTGATTTCCTCTAGATCTGTCTCTTCTATTCTTCACGATAGTCCTTTTCATGCCCTTTAAGACTATACTGTCCCCTGAAAGTCTTTTCCTTCTCTTCCCCACAACAATGCCATATCTCTTCACTCATGCTTAAATCTATTAGCTACACAAAAGCAACAGACGTTACGGTCAAATTCAGTCTGACTGGCCGGATAGCAAATCAAATCAAACCAATGCTGGGCTCACACAGCTGCCCTTACACCAATGTGGGCACCAATCTGGATGTCTCTCCTCTTCCACACAAGCAATTCTTTAAGATTCCTATATTTCCATCAAATTTAGTTTATACTGACAGACAGGCTGACTCTTATTTCATGCAGAGTAGGTGCAGTTTAGTAGGAAAGTGACTCAGAGTGACCTAGATCTGTAGCTTACAAGTTAAGTTGTTTCATCTGACTGCCTGAAGCCCTGAAAGCAAAGGACATGCTAGCATCATATAACCTATGTGGGTAACTTCATTCTTCCACTAAAAGCATAGTCAGTTTGGAGGAGACTCAACACCATAAACAGTCTTGTTGTGTCTTAGTACAGCCAGTCTCTCAGGCAAGTCAAGCAGAAAAATCCTGATCAGTAAATTCTGGCAGAGCCTCTGTGAACATGCAGCAACCCATTCAGCACTATCAAGCCCAGAATGAGAACTTCCATGCACCAGGTGATCTTCAACACTGAACATGAGAGACCATTTTCTGAATCTGCCTTCTATAGTTAGACTTAAATTTACAAAGCAATTCTACCTACAGCAGTATGGGCAAGGGGAAAGTCTGTCTGTCCTACAGCCCCATCAATAAGAGCAGCACAGACCCCAACTAACTAAAAATTCTTGAACTGCCTTTTGATTTATACTACAGGTTCTCAGTTTTATAGCATGAAACAAAGTTTAAGCGTTCTTTGTTCATCTTGTCACATAATTTCCTTCACTAGCTAGAGAAACTTTCTGGAATATAAACTGCCTAGGTATTGCAGCAGGTGCACTCAGGGCAAAACACCAAGGTATTCAGCCAGAGAAGTGGGAAACTTGCAGAGGAAGGACAGGACATCAGGAATCGTTACTTATTCAGGCCTTTAGCATTTGGCATTTTGTACTCTACCACTATCTTCAGGAAAAGTAAAATTACTTTAGGCCTTGTGCACAGATGCCTGCATCAATTTTCATTCATTTTACAAAACTTGGTGTTCTGCCAGACCCTTCATCCAACAGCTCTTTTTTAATCAGAAAAGCAGTTCAATAGCTGCTTAACTTGGAAACCAGTTATGTGCACGCATACTATTAAGTATGAACAGCCATAATTAAATCACCAGCCTTTCTGAAGTGCTGAATATAGATCATCTCCAGCTGACAAAGACAGCAAATATCTCTCCTAGTAGTTTCTCCTCTGTGTGTATTCCAAAACCCTCTGTCATGACATAACACAGGAACAACTTGGCACCAGGTTCCAGATTGAATTTCTGTCCTCTAGAACTTCTCTATTTCACAAAGATGCAGAGAAAAAGAGTATGTTCCACCTACTCATGGTGAATAGGTCAACATATTTATGGTATATTTTTTGCATAATAGAAGTGCATTTATGCTTCACAACATCCAGACCTAACGACCACACAGCAGAGACAGACTTTGTTACAGTGATATGCAATTAATTTGCAAACATTAAGGTAGTACTAAGTTTTGTGTTATCCATTCTCTCACCCAACTAAAAGGCTCATCTCCACAAAGAAAAACATGTTAGACATAACTTAAAAAACCAAATAAGCAGTCTGCAGACAAAAAAAAAAAAAAAAAATCTTACACATATAGTATAAAATATTTAATGTCATCTTCCTGTCCAATTTTAAAAGGAAGAACTTTCCAGGTGAAACTGCTACTAAAAACAAAAATATTGATTCCTCTTCCATTTTTATTTCACAAATCCACAATTAAAAAAAAATCCACGGAGCTAAACTTGCAAAAGTGGCTTGAAGTGAGAAGAGTCTCCAGCTCACTTTTGGTTTCAGAACTCACTGGGTCTTTCGCATCTCTGACCACCAGGTCACTTCTTTTCAGAGACCTAACCTGCTAAATTTAGCTGTATGTAGGGAGATAACTAAAGTGCAAACTGTGCAAATGGCGGAGCCAATAGGGACAGGGCTTTCCTGACTGTTGCAAGAGCGACTGAATGCCTCTGCAGCGTCCTCTGAACATCCAGCAGTTTGTTTTAAAACTTTGAGACTCATTTTCATTTCCGTTTGTATACCTGTTTCTAACCACACACCCTGCTGAGCAAAAACCACTAAGTGACTACTCTATAAAGTGGAACGGGTGTGTTTCAGTTAGTCAATTTACCTTAAAGATAGCGGCAGAATACTGCATTAGCCTTAGCTTTGTTTTGCTGCAGCAAAATACAAATAACCCCGTTTACATGCTTTTCCTCCTGTAAATGCCCTTATTGCACTAAGATATTTTAGTAAATATTCTCTGAAACAAAGAATAAAGCAGAAATTGAATATACTTTCCCATATTTAACTACATGACTGAAAGCACAAAAGCATTTAGGGCTAAATGTTTTACTGTCTATGTAGTAACACAAAGCTTCTAAAAACTACAATTACAGAAGTTCTGTTGCATATGTGAGACTCAGAACACACAAGAGTAAGAACATCCTAATCTAGGCCTATCAGCCTCTCTAGTGCATGATCCAATCAGTGGCTCCCTGTAATCTATGATTTAGAAATTACTGAACTATCACTGGCTCCTTGAACAGTTGAAAGCATCAAAGTACTGCAAAGCAAACAAACAAGGCTTTAGGAGAGAGCTGCTGCTTTTCAAAAGGTCCTGATGGCCACCAAGCCTTTGGTAAATATACTTAAAGAGTAATTCAATAGACAAGATCGTTGCATTGAGACCTTCCCGCTTATGAGTGCAATGGTAAGGCAACAGGAAGAATGCTGAAGATGTCTTAACTGAACTGAATTTTGCAAGACAGAAAAGTTAGCTTCTCTATGTCTGAGGCCTTTATTTCATAAGCATTGTTTTTATTTCATAAGCAGGTTCCAACTCTATCACCTAGCGTACAATGCAAAATAAATCTGAAGTGAATCACAGAGCACTGACATCACATGTTCAGTGACTAAGCTACTAAGAACATGAAAAATTTTTTGTAAACTCCCTTAAGACTTCCAGTGGTTAACAAAAAAAGCATAATCAAAAAACAATCAATGCAAAAAAGCATCAAAGAATTGCCAGGTGGTCTTATTGAGTACAAAGCTGGAAGTGATGGGTTGATATACTGACGTGTACATAGACTTATTCAAAATTTCTCTGCAAGGTGTTTGGTTTTGTTTGGTTTGGGGTTTTTTTCACCTGGAGGGATTTAAAAGATGTGGCACTTAGGGACATGGTTTAGTGGTGACCTGGCAGTGCTGAGTTAATGGCTGAACTTGATGGTCTTAAAAGGTCTCTTCCAACCAGAATGATTCTATGATTCTACTATTGTACACTGGAATTTGTACCCTGTTACAGAAGTAGACATTTAACTCTCTTCATTAAATTGGTCACATTTGGTCAGAATCAGATCTATAAGCAACTAACCACCCTGCTCATCTGTTATAACACCACCATTGAATCAGCAAGCAGGTTCAACAAACTAGGTTGTTACCTTTTGAGTCAGAAACAGGCTTTATTTTTTTAATGACAGATGAAAGCTCAGTTGATGTCAGAAATCAAGGCTAGGAGTTACTGCACCATCTTCCCCTGTTTCAGTACAGAATTAGCTTTCTCAAAGCAAGTATGCTTCAGAAGCAGTTTAATTTGTTGTTAAAATTCTACGGTAATGAGGATTTTAGTCTCTGTAGGTGACCTACTCCAGCACTTGAGCACCTCCACCATTAAAGAGTTCTCTCTAATACCTACTCAAAGACTCCAGGCAACTTGGTTAGCTTAAGCCCATTATGCTTGGCCCCCAGCAGACAGAAAAAAAACAATGAAACAAACAAAAAAAAAACCCCACAAACATTCTCTTTCCCTTATCAATATATTTTCTCTATTTAAGAATTGCTTCCCTATCTCTTTTCTCATACAGGAAGAAGCAAATTTGTCTTTTTTTTTTTTCCTCAGATGATGGGTTTTTTTCTAGATCTCTTGTCAACTTTGATGTCCTTTTCTGAACCCTTTGCAGCTTGCACCTTTCTAAAGCAAACCTGAATATAGTATTCCAGAGGAGGTGCTAACATCAGTTAGAACATTATTTTTAATATCCTGTACATAATACCTTTATATACATACACATTATTTATTTCATGTTAGTATTTTAAGTGCTTAATTTCTTCAGAAATAGCATAACTTAATTAGAACATCCTTATAAGGATGACACACTAATTGGGTAAAAGAATGATTGTTTTCATTTTAGCTGCACCAGAAAACAGGTAGAGTCTTCAGCTCTCCAGCTTACATTTAATTCTATCCAGGATGGTGGTGTTTCCCTCTCATGCAACAAGAATGCTCTAATGTTCAGCAGACACCACCAAAATACTCAAGGGAATTGTGCTAAAGTTTGTTTTTGGCTTATTGCCCATACATGCTTGTAATTATTAAATGAGTCATACTTAAATTTTTTTACACAAATAATTGGTCTTAGAAGGAAAAGCTCCAAACTTAAACTAAGAACAAATCAGTATTTTCCAGAGAGGAAAGAATCGTACTACTTTGTGATCAATCCTGCACCAACAGAAACTGAAACAAGTGAAGTAAGCACAGATGTTGGAAGAAACCCTGTAAACTTCATATTTCTCCAGTTCTACTTCCCCCTGCAAACTCCCTGCAGAAGGGGGGAGGAGGGGTGAACGGGAACCCACTGCTGTTCCTCCAAACACTCATTAACAATGCAGATATATCCAAGACACAACTGAGTCTAATATTCATCCAAAAAGGATAATAAGACACTTATGTGCGAGGGTATGGAACATTAGGGGAGAATAATCTCAAGAGAAAGCCATTACCTTATCTCAGAAACAGCTTTTGGAAAGCTACATCTTGCAGAAAGTGCTCTGGGTGGGTAATTCTTTTGAAATGAAAGCAAGAAGATAAAAGCTCTTGTCAAGGAGAAATGGTATGATTTTTAGAAATCAAAATGTACTTTGAGAGAAACCAAATGAAATGTGGGTGGAAAGCATTCCATTAGCCTTGGAAATTCAGATCAAATACATAGAACAAGATAAAAAGTTAACACCACCCCGCCATTGTTCTACCGCATGTTTAAAATATTGATTTTAGCAAATTTAGATGAAAACTTTTTAAACAAATAGTCTTCTTCTCCAAAGCCTATAAAACATATTTTGAGCAAGATTTTTTTAAAGCTTTAAATCATGACAGTGAAGCCACGTGCAGCTTCTGAGCTGCAGGCAACTCTTGAATAATTCAAGTGTAATACCTGGCAACACAACCATGCTGGCACAGGCACAAGCACTGATGGGTAAGACAAATGTGACTCCCAAAACAGAATCAGAAACTTCTGGGGCCAGTATCACAATTTGACCACTGAACTCAGCTTCAGCTTTGCTCATCCCACAACTACAGTGTTTTGTAAGCTTCTCTCTAATTGCATGATTGATCCTGGGGCAGCCAGTCATCAGATCCAACAAAGCACAAAGTCATCCCCATCCAGAGGTTCAAACTGTAATGGACTACCAGACACTAAGGTGCTTTCCTCTCAGGGACTTGAATTTGTTCCCAATCACTTAGATACCAGTTCCAGGCCTTGAATTTCATTACTCATGCATGCTCCAACTCTACTCCTGCTCTAATATTTCTGACATTGTTTCAGGTTTCTCTCCCTTACGTAGCTCAACCTCTTAGTCTTTGCTCTAATTTCTAGACATAATTCCTGGAATTAGCATTTACAGACTCTCTGGGAAACAAGCTTCTATCCCAGCAGCTGGGGCATGCCTTCTCAAACTGCCCCATCAGCAAGTAGGGTGGGAATGGGCAAGAAGCTGAAAGGGTACTCACCCAGGACATCTGACCCCAGCTGACCAAACAGATATGCTCCGTATCATGTCATGCTCAGCAATAAAAAGTGGGTGGGAGTTTGCCAGGGCTGCCGTTGCTTGGGCTCTGGCTGGGCATCAGTCGGCTGGTGATGAGCATTAGGGCTTTTCACATCATGTTTTTCCTGGGTTTGTTTGGGGGCTTGGGTGTTGGTTTTGTGCCTTTTTAACTTATTAAACCCCCAAGTTTTCTCACTTTTACCCTTACAATTCTCTCCCTCATTCCACTGAGCAGGGGGCTAAGCTAGCAGCTGTGTGGTGCTTGGCTGATGTCTGGGTTTAAACCACAATCCTTCATCCTTAGACTGAAACATGTCTTGTTCACCATGGAACAAAAGAAACAAATATTTGCTCCAAACTTAAAGCACACCTAATCACCAGGTAGCACTACCAAATATCATCTCCCTGGTTGCTGCTTCAAGCTAGCAGCAGTGTGCCAAACTTTCATCGGAGAAACATTCCCACACACAGTTCAAATGTAAGCTCTATTGGCCCCATTGTATCAGTTGGTCTAGCACAGAACAAGTCTTATGCCTTCTAAGTACTATTGCAGGGCATTTCTTAATATTGCTAATGAAGTTATCTGACCATTTTCCGTGTTATCCAACCTAAACAAGTACTTCCGTGTTTGTGGATTTTTAATGTATCTTTTGAGTAACACTACATGCAGAAGACTGACATTAAACATAAGTAGTTATCCTGGAGAAGACAATCTCACCCACACACAAAGTATTTTGAAGGTGAATCTTTCTCAAAAAGCGTAAATATTAGAATAGAAAATAAGCTCTTGACTTGTCACACTACTGTTCTCGGCCACAGGAGCTCCATATTTCATAAGGATATTATGGCATAACTCTAAATGATCTTTCATCAAAATAGAGGTGGCACAAGGCACTGAATTTTTCTTAACGTGTCTTCTATATACATTTTACTATTAATACTGCAGTGCTGAGGATCCCTAAAGTCATCTCCAATGCAAGTGTAATCTTAATAGCTCCCAACAAGTACTCTCTTTACCTTTTGTCAAGTGCACTTGCACCTTCTTACCTCAGCTTTTAATCTCCAGCCTGTCCTGCATAACAGAATGTTCTACTGAACTATGTAACAGTCTAAGGGAAGCCTCTTCTTTTTCAGACTTTTAATAAAAGCAGTGCAAAAACATGTCTTCACACTTGGCAAGACACCACAAAACACTGAAAGTCCACACTAAAGCACACAGAAACCAAACCAAATAACATAGAAGGTAAAATGCATGGAGAAACCTGAAGAATAAGTAACTTATTTCTTGCTTCAGCTTCATCCATAGATTGAGGACAAGAAAGAACTTAATTCATACAACATTCTCAGACAAATTAATTATCTTCTATTGCTATCGAAGCTTTTTTTGCATTGATAAATAAGAGTTATATTGTTTTTTCTAAGCTTATACTTTTCTCTGATACCCCTGTGGTAAATATAAGTAAATGGGAGACTGCTTTATAAAGCAAGAAGTTTTCTTCATTTTATTTCATTACTTATTTCTTTACTTTGGAAAATTACATTGAAAAGACAAGTCAAGTTGGCTAACTAGAACTTTAAAATATACATAAAGATATCTAAAGTTTCTTTTGTTCGGGAAGATTTTTTCCACAGCCATCAAGTTAAAAAAGAAACCTATTTTCATTTTGGTACAATTGCAATTAACTTTAATAGTTAGCTAAACAGCACTTAGTGTTCTCCAGAGCAGTAACTGCTGTTCTGTTCCCATAATGTCATGTATTCTACAGAGCAGTAATGACTCTTCTGTTCCCACAATGTCATTAATTGATCATTAACATAGTTTCTGTTGCCAAGCAATACTAAAGTTTCTGCACTGTATTTGATCAAATTGTGGCCAGATTACTTAACACACAATGATCAACAATATTTTAACACAGAACAATTCCATAAACAACTTTACTACTTGGGGGGGACAGACGGACTGGAGACCTCAACATTCAGCCTAGGCTTCAGAGATGAAGGGTGGAACCTTGCAAGTTTCTGGAGCAAGAGATAAAAATAAATGACTGTTCAGGTAAACCTATCAGAAAAGAAAAGAAAGAAAAAAACAGGAAGGGAAGGGAAGGGAAGGGACAAAGAAGGGAAGGAAAAGGACAAAGAAGGGAAGGAAAAGGACAAAGAAGGGAAGGAAAAGGACAAAGAAGGGAAGGCATAGGTCTAAAAAGGTACAGGTAAGATAAAGGTAGACACAAAAGAAAGAAACAAGGACCTCTTACCATGCACAAACATCTTTTTTCCCTATTTGTATCTTCACTATATCTGCTAGAATAAAAACTTGGGAACACATAGAACAACAAGCTCACAGTAGCATGAAGATAGCCTAGGGTGAAAAGTATTGTGAACAATTATTCCATCTCTGTGTTTGGCAGTACAGTTAACACATTAAGATATCCAGTAAACACTGCTGATACATTTTTTTCCTCTCCAATCTGTAACACTTTCTGAACTAAATATATGTTAACATGCATTTACGCAGTCTCATAAAGATGCTAAGAACTAGCAAAAAGTAGGGCTGTGCTCCCTGTGTTCTACTCAACTGTCAGCATTAAAAAGTCAATATGGCCATGGACCAGCAAACTAGACCCTACTCTGTCTATTGCAACAACAAAGCTGGTAGTAGGAGACAAAGCTATATTGACTTTCACTGTAACATCTATCAGTCGAAAGCACGTTCTTTTCCAGACATATATATTCTGTAACAGAAAAATATGGATGCAGGGAGTTAAAGTCATTGTTCTACTTACAACTCCACTCCAGTATCACAGACACTAATTAAAATTTCCTCCAGAATAAACTGTCTCCCTCCTGAAGCTGTCAAATTCCATGCCAAGATCTATTAATTACCCCTTTGCTTCCCTGAACTCACAACTTCAGCCATCTCGTCAATTAAACACCTACCTTTAATTTTCTCTTTATGACCATTCTGCTCAGAATTAACCTCTCTGAAGGAGACGTTTCACTCAATCTAACCTTTCTACAACCTCTGTATTTTCTAGTCTTTTCAATCATTCTACCCTACCTCCAGCTTTTTGCTTCTATGTACTCTCCTCCCTTCAGTTTCTTTTCCTTCACTTCCCTGTTACAACTTCTCTCTTTCCAAAGAATCACTTTTTCATCTTTAAAAGTAATTGTCAGCTTTACCCGCATGCTACCCGTCCTTTTATTTTTCAGGCAATCACATGCAATGTGCTCTACATCTCTTCTTGTCAATCCAAATCACGGCAGTAACAGCATCCTCTAGCTACTTTAATGTTGTGGTATCTTCCAAGCCATGTAGAACGTGTTTTGAATCACTGACCTATATAACCAAATAGCTTTTTAAACTGACGAGAGCAGTTCCAAGTCTCTACAAATCTTCTCCTAATCGCAGGACCAGTATTCCTTTCCAAGACACTTCCTGCCTTCAATCTCTCATCATGTTATTTTTCCTAAACTCTTGCCCTGGATTACATCCTGGCTTTTCTGTTGCTTTTACTTTTGGTAATTCACTTGGAACATGATTAATCTTACTCATCCTCATGCAGCATTTCATGGGACTTGAAGAAACTTTCCGAAACTCTCAGCATCTCTTTCTGTATAAGCACTGGTGTAATGCTGATCTCTCAGATGCAGCGATCATCTACATGATTTCAGACTACCTCACAGGACACTCATGGTTTCTATCTCTAAAGCACATGTTTATCATTCATTAGTTCAAGGTAAAGAAGATCAAATGCCCCTTTCTCATTTTTCCCCTTATCCATACCTTAAAATAAATAACTTATGTACTTCACAGCTGCAAGTGCACATTAATTCTTAATGCCTTCTTGGTTAGACCTTCTTGTGACAGTCTCTGCATATATGGCAAAAGGCTGCCAACCTCCTCTTGCACACCACTGTTGACAGCAACCTCTCTTATTATTGGCTTTTGCCAAACTTGTATAATTGAGTCCAGGAACATAAATTCAGCTGGATACTTTATCTAGCAATTGTATTTGCAACTGTACACATAATATCAGCAAATGTAGTATAATATTAACATGATGTAGTGTACATTCTGAAATGTGACACGTCATCATCTCTATCTACCGCTTATTGTTCACCTTAACTCCAGACAGCAAATGAATCAAGGCTTTTCCCAGAAAGTAACCTGAAAATAGACAAAGGAAATCTGTGCTTATGTCTTGGATTTCTGTATTTTTAATATTGACTTAAAACTTGCTCAGATAATAATAGTGAATGTTTAGAATAATATACAAAATATTATAGGTCACCATATCTGAGACTGAAGATGTAACAGTCTGAATAGAATCATTACAGTACAGAGTAATAGCTTTAGTACTATGCATGGGAAGACACTTGCTCATTCACTCAGTTCACTTGTAATCATTCAGCAACTACACTTTTTTCCTACCATTTTTCTCCCTACCAGCATCCTTCCACACACTCCCTGATGAAAAAGTTTTCTCCATCTCTTCCTTTATTGGTATGATGACATGAATTAATTTTGCACAGTGGTTTTATTGGTAGCTACAAAAACCTTCTTTAAGGAACTTTGTTACATAGGTTATCTATAGTTCTATCAGTTGCACTTCACAATCAACTCCATTACCTTACTGGGAAAATCCAACATAGTTTAAGAACATGCATAATGCCATAGAAGATGTACAAATACAGACACTACTATGAAATGCCCAATGAACAGTCTAAACTTCTGCAGTACACATCATAATTCTAGCAGTCCTTAGTGAGTTTAAGATTATATTTGCAGATGCACAATTCACTTTGCTAGATCAACATACCACTTTTAAAGGTTGAAGAAAATCCTATTTAGTGGGTTACAGTACATTTTCTAACTGAAGTATGAAACCCTTTGAGAAAGATTCATATGCATATATAGTTGAGCTGGCCAAGTACACCTGCTTTTCTTTGTCACCTTAGTCCTCACAATATAGAGATGCCCAGGAACCTGAGAACACATAAGCACATCTATGCTGATATACACAGAGAATTTTAAAAGTATGAAAAGAATTAAGCCAACAAAAATCTCCCATTCAGGGTTTCACCTATACTACTTGAAATCAATCACCAGTAATTTTACTCGATTATTATTATGTTTCATATATAATATCTTTTTTTCATAAAAATATGGACACCTTAATAATGGTCATAGTCATGATATTAAAAGTGTATGAATGTCTTACACACCCTTTATATGTCTTACCTTACTCCCATTGGGCCCAAACTTATAAAAATATTAATCAAATGTGTTCAGAAATTAGGGCTTTTTAGTGATTGAGTGGATATGTTCTTTACAACAATTAAATGGAGGAGAAAATAAGTCAAAAAGAAACAAAACATTACTGACCATTGAATATTTCATCAACTTTTCTCAGACATGCATTTCTCTGCTCATGCTGATTAAAAGGGTTTAAAGTTTAAAAAAAAAAAAAAAAGCATTTCCTATGAATGTGAAAGATTAGTCATTGTTTATACAGTATTTACGTGCTGTATCACTAGATCAGCCCTGTGTGTTACTATTTAACTACAGAGATTAATTATTTTAGAGCTTAGTGGGTGTTCAGGACTACTCTGCAACTAAGACTTTGACACATATGCTTTGGGAAGAGCTCACAGCACTGAAAGACAGAACTGGTGAACAGATGCACTACTTACAAGCAAATTACTCAGAATCATTTTGAGTGCCTTCAGTACTAACATATTTTAAATAAATAAATTTTAAAAAACCAAACAACCAAGCTAAAACAAACACCACATTTACTAATGAAAAAGTTGGAAAACTAGAGATACAGAGCTTGGGCAGCAATTACACTTGCCCATATATTACTATTCTTATTGTAAAAAGGCAAATGGATAGCTAATAGGATCAATATAAATACAGGGGTGATTTTTGTTTGGATTCTTTTTTTTGTAGACAAGCAACATTATACCAACAATGCAAGAAGCAATCCAGTGTTATTTCACCTAGTTTAAAAATAGCCCTGCTCATTTCAAAGTGCTTAATATAAACATGTTGTTTAAATATATTCTATTACTGCAATATGCAAAATATAATGATTATTTGCTAAAGTTTGCCAAATTGGTAGTTGAAGGAACAACAACAAACACACAGAAGTACAGAAGACTGGTGTTTGTCTTATTCTCTCAAGAAAAAGCAGTACTGATCTCTTAGCATATATTACACACACGTATAAACGTATGCACTAACCTACAAAAATACATAGACACCTACAGCATAGAAAACTGTCAATTACTCTTTTCTACTCCACTGATATACTAATGTAAGTCACTAGTAAGTGACCTAAATATAGCCAGGACAGAAACAGTAAGATTCTAAAAACCTCCAGACACTCACCAAAAGACTCAATGCAGGTTTCAAGAAGATCCTCCAAAGTGGCCCCTTTGGCCAAGTGCCCCAACGGCACCATCGTGACCTGGGTGAGATTTGAGAGGCTGGGACAATGACTGATCTGCTTCAGCTCAAGTGCCGATTCAGGGGCAGCGCCACATGCTTGAGCAGGTTGCCTAAAGAAAGCACAATAGTGAAGTAAATACAAGGAGATCGAGTGGTATATTTTACATGGCGTGGGAAAGGAGGAGATTTGAAGGACAATTAACTCCCTGTAGCTAGGGTGCTGAAAGACACCTCCCCATGCTCTCACTGAAAAAAAAATAAAGTCACTTCCCGAGCAGTGCTTTTGTATTATCTCCTACATGTGGATTGTAAAGCACACGCTTATAGAATTCATTGAATGATCTGTCAAGATTACTAGAAGTCTTGTTTCTTTGTTGGGGAGCTATGTTTAAATTACAATTTACACACAAGCATAAAACCCCCTTGAACTATGTAATCAGAGCATTGTTATGCAGAAAGCTAACAAAACACATTCGTGTACCCACCAAAAAACGTAAAGGAGAAAAAAAAAACTATCATCAAATATTACACACACTGGAGAACGTCAGACTGGCTTTGTTAATTTAATTTGGGAAACCACTATCGAGTTAGCAAAGCATCAGTGCAACTTCCCAGTGGAGTATTTCACAATTGAAAAACAAACAAACCAAAAAAAAAACCCAAGAAAAACCCAACAAAACCAAAACCACCCACAGATTTATTTGCATCTGCCCTATATCATTATTTCCTAAGTTGTTTTGAAATTGCATATATGACTAAATTGATGTCTTTAATTATAAAGGTAGGGACCAAAATAAAGCAAGTATCTACTTTTAGGCTTGTATTTTGAACATACAATACCTCAGATTTCAAGAATGTGTATGTTTACAGATTATATTAAAGGCTGTTCATTGCTTCCACACAAGTTCAGAATTCTGTATGAAACAGTAAAATAGGCACATTATTGTATTGATGAAAATTGCTGAAGCACTTTTGCCTGCAAATAACAGGAACACCTTCAAAATCTGACTCGTGAACTGTATGGTTATACTCTCAAAAGGGCACTGCTTTTTCAGTAAAACTTGGGTTTATTTTGGAGACAATTTGCACTCCACAGTCTCCCTAAACAATGGGATTCCAGCATCTTTAAGATACTGTCTGAAGTTTTTGTAAAACCTTTATTGGAACACTATGCAAGACTATGACTAAACTGACACTCTGGGGAAGAAAAGGCATAGCCAGTGTGTGTATTATGTACATATAGGGAAGGTAAAGACAAACATCCCTGTACAGGCACTCCTGGAAAGTTGGAAATATACATGCCTTATTGAAGTCACACTGGACCCTACCTCATCGCAGACTTATAAATTTCTGTCTCATCATAACGCTGGGAAATCCAGGAAACTGCACATGATGGCACGTAAAACCCAACACTGACCCCATGCCTCTATAGTTTCAAAGTCAGGAAACTATAGGCCCAACCCTGCAGAGGCAGGGACCATCACTCAGCTCCTCCGTAGCTAAGCTGACAGCAGCTACGCAAAGAATGTTCTCTTCCCTTCCCCCTTTCTCTAAATTTCCCTCATAGCTTTGTGATCTGACTTCCTGTTCTCATATAAAAAGAAGGGCCTGATCAGCTTTCAGGGTTTTCTTTTTAAAAGCTTCAACTCCTCTCCTGACTTTATTCAAGCATCTCTTCATCACAGGCAGAGGATCTTAACAGTGCAGTAGTAATAAAGCAGGAGTTACGGCAGAAGATATTTTAAGTCTTGGCAAGAAAGTATAGAAATAGAAGTGTCCACACCCCCAAAAAAGTTTACAGTACCACTGTGGCCGACTTAGCAACACTAAGCAGGCAAAACTCGGCCGGTGGAACATCTGAAACTCACTATTCATTAGAACCGGTCGCCTTGCAGCAGTTACTTGACATGAAAAATAGATGAAAGCTGTGCTGGGAGGCGGCGAGCTGGGGACGAGCATCCTGCATTTCCACCGCACGCTATTCGGCGGTGGGGAAGACGCCACAAACAAACGATCGGCAGCTCGAGAACTGACACCGGGGGCACATCCCCGGCGAGAAGGAGAGGAAGGGCAGCTCCCCTGCCCCAGCTCCCGCCT
>VWZY01006406.1:570425-592209 GCA_013399075.1 Chloroceryle aenea
AGTTCGGCGCCAGTGCAGGTTAAAAAAAAAAAAAAAAAAAAGAAAATTCCTTATATCCAATGAGTATTTTCTCTTGTTTCAGTTTATATGTTGTTTCTCATCCTCCTGCCACCACGCACTGCTGTAAAACCAGGATCCTTCTCAGTAACTTTCTTAGAAGTACGGTCAGTTTGTATTATTACATCCATCTTGAGTCCATCTCTTCTCCAGGATGAAAAGTACCGGTTCTTTTAGCATGTCCTCACAGGGCAAGCACTTCAGCCTCCAGAAATCTTGGTGGCCCTATGGTGAATCCACTCCAGTCTGTGAATGTCCTTCTTCTACTGGGAAGCCTAGAACTGGATCCAGTGGTGTAATCACTTCCCCTAATCTGCTGTCTGTGTGCCTGTGATACAGCCTAGGGTGCTGTTGGCCTTGTCTGCTGTCAGGGCACGCTGCTGGTTCATGTGATGGTTGCTGCCTGTTGAGACCTCCACTTCCTTTTTCATCCCCAGATGGTCAGTTCCCATCCTACATGGGTGCAAGGATCTCTTCCTTCATAAGTGGAGGGCTATGCATTTGTCTTTGCTGAATTTCATAGAAGTTCCTGTCATTCCATTTCTTCAGCCTGTCTAGGTCTCTCTGGATGGCAGCCCTGCTCTCACAAGTGACCTGAATTGCTGTCCCAGTTTGATGCTGCCTGCAGACTCAGGGAAAGTGCACTGCATAGCCTTCTCCAGATGATTTATAACCATGATAAAATGGACAGGTCCCAGGATGGACCCCTGTGCTACTCACTGCCAGCCCTCAGTTAGAGTACAACCAATACCCTCTGAGCCTAACTATTCAAAGAGCTTTTTGCTAGATGATTATATCGTTGTCCACCCATCTGGACCTCAGTGTCCCAAACTGACCGCAAGAATATTGTAGGAAATCATCTTGAAAGCTTTACTAAACTTTAAAAATGGCAACATTGGGAAAGTCTATCTACTTTTTCCTATATTATATTAATTGGTCTAATAAAAGGCATTGTATCTACCTATAGATCTTGTCTTGAATGTGTCTTTAAGTCATTGCAGTTACGACAGCGCTACCACTGAAGAACTGGGTACTCTGAAATTAGGAAATCCGTGTCTCAGTGTGCCTTTAACTATAAAAAAGGACGTGGTTTCTTTCATAGCACCTTTACTTCCATTCAAATCATATTATGGATATGTAGTAGGGACAAAAAAGAGGGTATACTGATGGAAGTTGTAATTTTCAGCTGCTTTGGTTACAGAAGGTAGATGGATTATAGCCACAAGGGAGAGAGGACTGTAGAAGTAAACTGTGGTTTGATAAGTCCCTTGCCCTTCAATTAATGAGCTTTCTACATATCTATTGAATGTATTCCTCAGGGTTTGGATGCTGATTGGACATTCTTTTACATGTAGAAGTCGGAGAAATCTGAATATTCACTAGTGAAAACCACATAAAAACATGTACTCTGATCATGCAAAATACAAAGTAATGCTAATTACTAATTTTTTTTGAAAAAAGGTCTTCATTGTCTCATTTTGGGTACTACAACTTCTGTGAACTTTCCCTTGTTCCTCTGCTCTCTTTTTTTAAATGGGAAAAACAATCTCACTGTACTTCACAAACAAGATTGATGAAGTATTTTCTTGTCTTACAGCTGTTCTGTCGAGAATTTATGCAACTGCTTAGTTGTGCTGTGAAAATAATTGCATTTCTGCTTGTGAAAGTTCTCACATATTCCAGTTATGGACAGTATACATGAGTGCATGATTTTGCAACCCAAATTAGAAGTGTCACATGTGACACTGATAGATCTGTGTATCAGGCAGTGAATCCAGGGCACCAGTATCAGATACTCAACAGTACCCTGATTGGGATTCTGGAGAGAGATAAATCCCCACAAAATGGCCAAATTCCTCTTCCTATTTTCTTATTTTGAGACA
Source organism: Chloroceryle aenea (assembly GCA_013399075.1). Classification (NCBI taxonomy): domain Eukaryota; kingdom Metazoa; phylum Chordata; class Aves; order Coraciiformes; family Cerylidae; genus Chloroceryle; species Chloroceryle aenea. The sequence goes on from VWZY01006406.1 coordinate 572,366, forward strand.
AATTTTACAAGCCGAAGTGAGCCAATCCAGAAAAATGTAGATATTTCATAATTTTTAATAACTTAATTTCTCCTCCTATTTTTTACCCTGGACTCCTAAGGGACTTGAAAGTCATCAGAGTCTAAAGTGTACTTTAAAAGCTATGTCTATGTTTATCATTTGGTTGTACAGATAATTTACAAGCTGCTGATTTGCAACAGTCTTGCACTGTCAGCTATGTGTAACTGAAACAGATTTTTTTCAAGTTGTTTTTAATCTGACAGACCTCAAGTAACAGTGGACTACAATTAATTGTTCAGTAAAAAGATCAATGAACAAATAGCTTGATAAGATAGAAAAACATTTTCTCTGTTAAGTCAGATGATGTCATTAGTTGGTGTCATTCTTACGAGTAGAAGTACACATTTATTTGTGTGGCTTTGAGGCTCAGTCCTACAAGTAATACATCAGCCATTCTGTTGATTAAAGGTTTTGATGTTTTCCTATGTAGAAGGATGAAATAGAGTAAGTCCTAATGATCTACCTACATTGCATTAATGTCCAGCTGTTGCAGAAGTAACACACAGTGGGCTATTGTGATATTGCAATACACAGTGAAAGGGAATAGTATTGCTAATTGAAATCTGTGATCAGTATCACTAAAACCAAAATCACATTTAATTTTTGCATCAGGGAAAGATAAAAACTTCTATTTATACTGAAATGTATATAATATTATATACTTTTTTATATTTATATACTTACATATAATATTGTATATAGTATCTATAATATTATATCTATACTGAATTAAAGCTTATATTTATAACTGAATCCAAGAGCATTGTTGTAATAACTTCTATTTTCCTCCAGTAGTCCATAGCAAAATAGTTTTTTTTACTTTATGGTCTTTCAGAATTAACATACTTGATCAGTTTTGATTCAGGTCATCAGGATGCTTATGTATACATACAATTTACCAATTGATTTTTATAAAAATTGCACAAAAAAAAATTCATCTTCTCTTCCTTCTCCCTCTCCCCTCAAAATGCCAACTATGCTGCAACATCTTCTTTTTTATGTGTATAAAGTATGGAGAGATAAGGTCAAAACCAGCTGGTAGCTATGAATTAAATATTGTCTAGAAACAGTGAGCTCAAGATACAGAAAGGAAAAGCATAACAGTACTACTAAGAATGTTTCTTTTTGGTTCACCATCTGTTTTAAAAGAACAAACCAGCTACTTAAACAGGATGTAGATAACATCATGCCAAACGTCCCTTTGTAAACATCATCCAAGGAGACAGAGATTAGCTGCTTCCTTTATGGGATATCTCTTGGTTAGCAGCAAGAGGCAAGACACCACTCACTAGAAACATATTAAGTGTATTGTTTTAACCTTTTAGAATTGGTTTCACAGATAAAATGTTGAAGATATAACAATCCCTTTGAAACTATCATAGGATGAAAGTTGGGCTCAGAGAAATATTTTGTTTTGTTTAATATTTACTTAATTTTATTCTCTTTAGCAAATATCACCTAAAATTACAGTTCTTCTTTGAGCTGGAAAGAAATGTACACACGATTTCTATGTGGATTGTTTCTGATAGAGCTGCTTCAAAATTTCCAAAGTGATGGGCAAAATTTAATTTTGCTGCTGCAGCATTCAAGGCCAGCATTAATGATTTTGTCCTTGTTACCAGCAGTGACAAAATCAGTCATAGGGATTGTGTGAAGAATCAGAAATGACAGTTGAGGTGAGGAGAAGTGAGGACTAATCACAGGGGGTTTGTAGTATGTGGGTGTGTAGGAAGTGGTGTTTGTCCACCCTTTCTGATCTCATCTGCAGGGCAGGAACCCTTTCTGTGGTGATTTCACCCCGAAGTGGAAGGTTGTGCTCACTTGAACTGACCACTGGGTTGAGTGCTGAAACTGTAAGTGGACCTGATAGCCTCATTGGCAAGGCCCATACTTCTCTGCTGAGGGTCTCTCTTTCCTTTTCAGTTGCTTTCGGGGAAACACTCTCTTCCCTTCTTATCAGGTTTTGCTTGCCACCCTCTCTGTTTCTCTTAGTATGCTCAGTATGTGAGTCAGCAGGGGAAGAAAGAAAGTGAGAGAAGGGGAGAGGGAAGGAAGAGCATCTTCCCTCAAACCCATTCCAGCAATTCATCCGACCCTTGGTGCGGGGGATCAGAAGCAGAACAAGCTTAAGAACAAAGGCAGTGTGGCTACAGATAAGATCATCAACATAGAAAACAATGCACAATTGTTGAGATAAGATGAGCACCTTTGGTGCTAAGATTTCTTATAGTCAGTCTACCAGAGGGTTAGGTAAATTATCCAACACTTTCTGTAGCCTCAAATAGATTATTTTTTCAAAATCATTAGTTTGCAGCTTTTTATTTTCTTCCTTCAGTCATCTGTAGAAGATAATTAACCTTTCTTTAACACTTTTGAAAGCCTCCAAAGTCCTGCATTATAATAATAATAATAAACAGTGAAGTCTTGCAACAACCTGAAAACAATACATTAGTGAAAGCTGGAGATTCTTTTTATGTCTGAAAAGTGCCTATTTGGGTGTGTTTTCTCTCTTCCTATCTACCTGTTCTATTTTATCCCTTCTTTGAAATTTTGAACAGAAGTGCTGTTAGTATTTGTCCAGGATGACTTGCTGGTTAAAAAAAAAAAAAAAAAAAAAAGGTTCTGTGCTATTTCTTTTTCACATACAAGCACATTTTTAAAATTTGAGTTTAAACTTAGCGGTATCTACCTTTGAAACGTCAGAAAACAAAGAGGATGAGGGAAAAACAATGTTTTGTGACTAATGAGTCAGGGTAACTGACTTAATGCAGATTGTTTTACATCACTTTAAAGAGTATGCCAAACACTTTTATTCTCAGCGTCAGTTACAGAATGCTATTTAAAAATGTGGATTAAAAAAAAAAAATTATGTGTGTTTCCATTGTAGAGAGAAATGGCAATAAAGGAAAATTGTTCTTAAATGGACATCTCAAATTCTACCAATATTCAAATCACGATTTTACAAGGTACTAACTATTTGTATTCAGACATGAAGGTTGCTTAAGTGCTTTTGTCTCAGTCTGTGGTTGTGACAATGAAAAAATAGTTCTGCCTCTTAAGCAACATAGGTGTGTAGATCTCTCAGCTCCTTTGTAGAATAGGTGGCAAAAAATAGTAGCACCCTGTAGGAGTAATTGCTGATTGAGATTCAGATCCTTAAACCTCTTTCTGCCAGCTTTTATGATTTCTCTGGCACATGGTGTATTTATGAAGTAGTTACTGAGGATTCATTTTGACCCGCCAGTGGGAAGCATTCACATGCCATGCTGACTTTACAACATCATCCATCACCATTAGAAGCTGGGCAAGTATATAGATGTGCTAGACCATTTAATTCTCATACAAATTTCCAAGGCTGGGTTACACTAATAGTTGTGGTGATGATGATCATATAAACAGGTATAATTTTAATGTTTGACATGCTTCTATAGGAAATTGTTCCCTTGGAGCTGTGTAGATTGCAGAACGTGCTTAGGTGGACCACACAGGACTGAAACAGCTATTTCATTGATTTGTTTTCTTTTTTTTTTTTTTTTTTTTCCGTGTTTTATTTTAACTGATTGTGTTTACTTACAAACAGTTCAAGATAATATCCAGACACTTTTTCAAGCATTGATTATATGCCTCAACACTACTTTCATCATTTACCTCATTCTCTTGTGCCTTGAACTCTAATCTCAGTGTTTTTGGAAACATCAGGAATAAGAGGAAATTCAGGACTTCACTCCAATATTTAACAAGCTTATTTCAATCATGTGCCTTCTCTCCTTCATTTTTCTACCATTTATGTATAAACAGAAATATGTTGGGTTTGTGTTGGGTTTTTTGTTTTGTTTTGATTTTTAGTTTTATCTGTTGTCAAAATATTTGCTTTTCACTTTTTATTTATTTTTTTTTTTAATCTCATCTGTCTCTTCCTCTTTCACAAGGCAAATTATTTAACAAATCTTTATGCAAAGTGTTCTGCAATTAGTTTAGGGAATATTTTTCTAAAAACAACAAAAAGTTGTGCTGTCTTTTGGCTGATTTAATACCATGCTTTTTGCAAGCTCAATTCTTTTAATCTTTTTGATACTATGAAGAATTGCTTAATGGAATCTTTTAATTTGAAGATGTTTAACTTTATTAAATCTCTGTCAGTTGTATTTTTTCTTTCATGACCATATGGTGGTAATTCCTGATTTTCTCACAGTTTTAATGTAGTTAATCACACAGAATCTGGGGTAGCCAGGGAACTACCAACATTGTAATTTTACTAATGGAAAACTGTTCAGGAAGACTGACATATCAGTCCATAGAGGCGTTTTGTCTTCCAAGTGGTTTAGATCCAAGTTAAAATTCTTAATACTCTGACATATATGCTTCCTTAATCTGATGGCATCTAAGTCTCTGTTTCTGGACAGGCTAGTAAGACCACAGCAAATAAGATCCATAGGCTGTTTGCTCTTCTGGCTAGGTTGCTTGAGAAGCTTGGTCCAACGATTACTTAATATTAAATATAATAGAAATGGAACCTAGTTTCTCCCCTTCCCAAGTGTTCTGGTAGATGGCTGTGTAAACGTCTGTTGTGCACATTCCCTGTGCACTCAAGGTTCTTTAATTATTGAATAGAAGAGAGTGAGACCACCTTTCCCTTTTAAATATCCTATAGCCTGGCATTTAAGACATTTTTCCACAGAGATGTGGGAGGTTAGTTTTAAATTTCCACAGTGGAAGGAAATGGTCTTAGGTGTCTCATATAATGATATAATGAGTGCCAGAGCACTCTGAGTGAGCAAATCTCTACAAGGGCTCCTAGCATCTGAGCCATTGAATTTAAATATGTCACAAAAACTTCCCTGCTCTTTGGAGGGAATCTGTCTTGAGGAGAGATTCCAGAACCTCAAGTAAAAGAAGTGCCTCCTTTCTATCAAAGACCACTGTGGTCCTCAGATGATGTAATTTAAAATACAAATGCTCAGGAATTATTACTACGTTCTGCTGCCTCATCTCAGAATGCACTCTGTTGTGAACCTGAATAGTTTAAGATTCTGGATTCTCCTCCATGGTCAAGCACCCAAAATTGGCCTGTTGCTGCTCATAACTTTTAGTCAACACTGTTCTTCACTGGATCTGAACTGGGTGACATGGTCAAAGTCACAAAAATGAAGCTGTGGAAAAGCAAAATACTTAATTTAGATGTCAAAAATCTAGTGCTAGCATCTTAACCAAGAGCCAGACTTCTTTTCTCAAATATTTCTGATAAACATGTCATAAATGTGCTGTTGACTTATGCTTCTATCTTGCTTGCTTGCTTCTGTCTTGCTTCCATCACTTGCTTGCATTGCAATTGTATTGCTACTGTTTGAAAGTACCATCTTCTTTAAATGTGTAATTGCAGCAATTGCTCAATTTGCTTCATCTGTATTTATTTCTATAGCAACCAGAATAAAAGCACTCTCTAGCCCAACCCGTGTAAAAAGGTCTTAGAGTTTCATCTTCTCTCCTTCCATTTTATGTTCATGCTGAATGAATGTGTGTGATACAATGGAAATTGTGTGCTTTGGTTTGGTTGATGGCTGCTCACATTAGTGAGGGTGGAAAACTGACATACTGGAACACTTATTTTAAAAAGGAAAATTAAATTTTTGAACTGCTCAGCAGGACTCAAAACATGTGCACGCTCTCTCCAGCTTCATTCACACCCTCTTGGTAGAGTATTTCACCAGGTAGGAAGAGGAGCAGTGCTTGTAAGGAGCAAGTATGTTCCAACATGAGACAGGTGCTCAAACTGCATATTCTAATGTTAGGAATTGAATCATTACCTTCTGTGAGCCTCAGTGAGGTCTTGTCTACACTAATATTTTTTACTAGACCTTGCCTAATTATAATGTCTGAGATCACTAACATAAATATCCTCAGTCATGAACATAGCTTCACCCCATTTTTCATCTCTGCATCCTGCTCCTTTCATTAACTACAGCAGTAGGGCTTTCTGCTACCCTCAGTTTTACCCTCTGAAGCACAGAGGAAGTCTGAATGGTCTTGTGGTTATGTGGGCATGATACCCACAGGCTGAAAGGAGAGATCCATATGCCATCCATGCATGAGCAGTTATTTTAGTTCATTATTTTATTATGAATAATACTGTATTGAGTTTTCTTCCTTTAAGCTCCAGTTGCTAACATTGCATTGTTTGATGAGGTTCTGTTTTGTTGTTGGATTTCTAATTAAAATTTTCTTAATACATAGGAAAACTCTAAAGCCTATCTGAAGAGGTTAGCGAGTGGTTCTGTTAACAGCAAAACTAAAGCAGTACGATTTCTGTCACATGAATTTTCTTGCACTGAGGCTGCAGTCTGGCATCTACAGTTGTCCACCTATTTTCACAACATTTGTATAACATAACATTACCTTTGAGATCAATACCTTTGAGTTAGATTATCTTTGAGACCAATGCTTTGTGTCCAGTTTTGCTACAGTTTGCCAACAGGTTCAAAAGTTACTACTTGAACGCCCGTGCAGGCACTCATACATGCCCGCTGTGATTGCACAAGTTTCATTTCCTTAGGAAACCTGACTGAAAACAAACACCAGGCAAAACCAGAGAACTCAGAAATGTATATCTCAATCCAACATACTATTCACATTCCAGCAAGTGAAAGCAATGGTGTATTTATTTTTCCCTGTAAGTTCTAAAGGTAAAAAGCAGCCTGATCCACTGCTTATTGGGCTTTAATGCAGGAAATCTTGATTCCTTTGCTTGCTATTAGGCAGTTGTGTAATTTTGGTCAAATTCTCATCTCTCATTTCCCCTTTTGCCTGTTTAGACAGAGTTGGGTCAGACAGAATAAGCACTTTGTCCATGTCTTTACAATGCTTAGCATGCTGATACCCATGAAAGACTCTAAAATACCAGTTCAAATACATACTGCAGCATAATAGGTTATTGTATAATTAACCAGAACAGAAACAACATCTGAGGACTTCAGTCACCAATACACCAGAAAACAGAGCTGTTCACAGATAACTTTTTGAAATAAAAAAGTTAAGATGAGATTTTTTTTTAATTGACTCTATGGACACATTTTAACTGGTACATCTTTTTCTGAATCATTTATACATAGGAAAAATAAAACACAAATAAATTACTCTATGAGGACTTAATCCAAATTACTAATTTCTTTTACTCTTAAACACTCTTCTTAAGGAATCTTCTCTTCAACACTTGTTTCTTTGCTGTTTAAAAAACACAAGGAACCTAAGAGTAAATTACAGTCTTACTATTTCTCCTTTTTATAAATTGAGAATGAAAACTACATTGAGAAATTCTGTCTAGCTTTGACATTTCTAGGGGTACATGTGCTGATAACTGTAGCAGCTTTCTTTTAAGGGAGTACTAAAGAGCTATAAAAGCCTGTCTTGCTCAGTACCTTACTGTAAACAGACTGAGAGATGGGTTCTGTGATGAGAATAAGCGTGCACCACACCCTAGATTCAGTTACATCAGAAAAAGTGAGTTTTTCATTCACACTGCCTCTCTGAGGTGCTGTTTACCACTGCTTTTCTTTCAGCCAAAATCCATTAAATAATGGGTTTGTACCTCAAGTTTAACGTCTACAGATAAGGGTTCTGAACTGTTAAAAAGCCATCCTTGGCTTAAACATAAATGATGTTGTCTCATTTTGCATAAAAATAGTGTTCTGTGCTTTAGACTAATACAACAGTGATCCCACAAATCTGTGCAAATCACGAGGAACAGTCATTGAGCTTAGTTTGCATTAGATGTCCATCATTCTCAGTTTATGTTAAATCAGTAACAAGTTTTATATTGACAAAGCTACTTCCTTCCTCCACTTGCTTTTAGGTCTCCTTCCCATGTACAGTGTATACCTATTCCTCTTTCATGCACTATTCTAGGGATTTCCACTGTTCATAATCTTCTGATTAAGTTTCCTACCTGATTGATAACTAATTTTAATTTGTTCCTGATCCATAAAAGGAATTTTAAGAAAAAATACTTTGACAACATATGACTAGTATACACAGCATCAGTTAGTGGCCAAGTACTAAAAAAAATCCCCTTTCAGCTGACTTTAACTGATGCTCTATGCAAATTAGCAGGAAACACAGTAGCAGTGAGTACAGTTAAGCTGATGAATAGAGGTGGGAATAGTAAGGAGAAGCTAATATGTTGTCTGTGCTAGGTACATGAGAGCTGTCATTCTGGAACATACCAATGCTCTTTCAACCTCAATCTGGCATTGATATAGTACATTAAATACTTTGAGCAAGACTAGAAGAAATTTTCCTTTGGGGCTTAATTCTATTTCCACTTCTCATTCTCTCTCTTTTTTTTTAATGCCTTGCATTAAATCTTTGAATTAGCACATTGTGCAAATTCTGTGCAATAACTACAGAACACAGTTTTAAAAAAATAGTAATGCCTCTGTATATCGAAAATTACAGCAGAAACACCAGGAAGCTGGTGTCAAGAAAAGCATAGAAAATGCACAGTGTGGATGTTTTCTGTAACAGATATCTGACACTTGTACTTACACGGCTGTATGTGGAATAAAGAAGACTCTTTTTCAGGGCAGGATAAGAGAGATACAACTTATGCTTTTAGAAGAAATACTTACAATTGAGATAAGTAAGGTTGCTGTGTGAAAAGCTTCAGATAATAAGTAAGGGAAATAACTTGACAGTGTAGAAAATGTTATTTTTGTTTTTAAAAAATATCATAGGTATTTATCCTTTCTTATCAGCATATTTATGAACAAAACTGAGCTTTGCACATTTATAAAATCTGGCTAGTAGCTTTCTGATTCTGCCATTCTTTAAACATTTGTTATTAAACCTACTGCATCTTTTAAAATGACTCATGTATGTAGAATTTCAATAACATCCTGGCTGCCAGGGTACATGTGATCATTCTAACATATAAAGTATATGTTAGAAAGAGATTAAAAAAAAATGAATGAATGTGTAGTTTTTTAAATTTAATAGATGATTGTGACAGTAGTTAATTCTGCAGAACAGCATGACATTTTATGCCTACAAATATTGAATGATATTGTATACAATCCCTAACTGACACATATGACTTTTTTTTTTCCTTTTCAGTAAACAACTTTATATTTATGCCATAGGTGTATGATACAATAGTTTCCTGGGTGATTTTCCTTGACTTATTTTTTCCCCCACTGGCCTATTCTGTGAATACTATTCCTTGCTTATATTTGGGTTTTGTCTTTGTTTCAGGCTTCTAGCTTTTTCTGAGGACCAGTACAGAAACATTACCTCTAATGTGTGTATGGCTTTTGGTATATGCTTCCATGTCTTCATCTTAGAACATCAGGCTGGTTTATTCACATGGTACTGTGTTTACCCCTGCATGAAATGCTTTGTTGCTGAGACTGGGGTGATCTGCAGGCACTGTCACTCCACCATTAGTCCAACCTTCTCTAGAACTAACTTACACTCATGGATAAGGTGACACACTTTAAGCTGTAAGACCAGAGCTGTCTCTGACACACTGCTTTTTAATTCCTAAATGTGAAAAACCTCTGTTAAAAGAACACTAAACCTGCAAAGTGATGGGGTTGGCAGATGAGGAAACTGGAATTCATGCTACTTATAAAACTAGAGGTGGGTTAAATATTTTTTTTTCAGTTCCTTTTGCAAAATCAAAACAATCAGGAAGTACAAAAGTATAGTTATTTGATGTTAGTCCAAAATATTTTTTTTTTAATTCAGAATATATTTTTCTTCATTTGGAATCCCTACAAATACTTAATTATGAGTCGTTAAAAAATATTAATTTATTCCATGTAATATTTCGGTCCTTTCAATTGTTTTTAATTTAGCTTATTAATGGAAGAAGGCATGATTTTTCAAAATGAAACATCAGAAATAGTTCTTCATTTATGAAATCTAAACTTTTGCCTTAATAATAGCAAATGCCTGTGGTTTAGTGCGTTAACACTTCTTAGTGATATATATGATTCAACTAGTTTTTGCAAATAGTACAGTGGAAGAAAACATTTTTGATTATTAAAAAAATTCCCTAGATTTATATAAATAAATCTAGTTATAGTACCTAGGTTAACATGCATCATTAGACAGTCTTTACCTAAATAAGAACATATTATTACTGCAGGACTCCTGCCTAATGACTGTGCATTGAGTGCACATGATAATCAATGCTTGCTAATTATTGAAAGCACCATATTGCGAGGGAGGAAGCTAGGTAAAAGGAAGGTAACAAGTGGTATTGAAAGGGAAAGTGCTGTTGTAAGAATATGATTATTGGAGCTCTTCAAGGGTCAGTACTTCAACAGCTCTTATTTAATAATTTCATTAATAAGCTTATTATGGACATACAAGAGTGTGTTAATTGAGTTTTCCAGTAGCAAATAATACATCTATCATTAACCCAGAAGGCAGTTGCAATATCCAGGAAGACCTGGATGACTGTAAGGACTGAAATAATATACAAGGGATTAAATGTAACAGTACAAGTACTCTTTGGGACTGAGAGATTCTGTTAATTTGTGAGCTCACTGACTGGAAACAGCTGTGGTGGGGACAGGTGTAGTGAGTGATTGATCACAGAATGATTCATGAGTCACTGGTGTGATTTGTCTGTGGAAGAGGTAAGTGTACTGGGTAATGTTGGTTACAGCAATGTGGGAAAGCAGTTGCTTATTTGATATGCAGGAGCTTTTTCATCTACATCTTGGCATTCAAGCTTAAGAAAGATGAATTCAGAGTGAAACGAATGTTGTGGAAGGAGGTGCTCCATTTCTCTGCTATAAGGTAGTGGTAGGACTAGAGGGAATGGATGAAAACTAGAGATGGGTCGATTAGGATTGGATGTTAGGAAGAAGTTCTTCACCCTGAGGGTGGTGAGACATGGGAACAGCTTACCCAGAGAGGTGGTGGAAGCCCCATCCCTGGAAGTTTTTAAGGCCAGGCTGGATAGGACTCTGAGCAACCTGCTCTAGTGGGAGATGTCCCTGTGCATGGTGGGGGGGTTGGAAATAAATGACCTTTAAGGTCTTTTCCAACCCTGATGATTCTATGATTCTGACCTGTCATAAAATCATTGTTCTTTTAGCTGAATATATGTTAATTTATGGCCCTATGAACAGTTTGCTATTCTCTGCAGTGTATGAATCTATGAATTATTTACAGTTTATTGCATTCTGCACTAAATACAGAATAATTAGCTTCCGTTTTACAATTTCTGTTGTTATTACTTAATTCATTTTAGTAAATGTTGAAAGAAAAACCATTTATGTTGTATATATGGAGTACTGAGAGTAAAACAAAAAACAGTTAAATCAAGTAACACTGAGTACTCAAGCATTGCAGTTCTTGTCTCCTGCCTCGTACCTGTACATCTGACAGTGGGACTCTTGTCAGCTAAGTCAGTGAACACATCTGCCTTATTTGTGCACATCTGGTTTCTTTCTAACATAAATCAGGCAAGTCCTCCAGTTTACAGAATGACTAGCAAACTATTGCTCTGGTTTAACCTAGAAGAGGGACATGCACTGCTGCATGAATCCAGGAACAATCAACCTGAATTGCTCCATAAGCCACAGTATCATAGAATGATGACTTCTGGTATGTCTGAGTCAGACATTAGATGTCTGACCATTGCTTGGGTAGACAAAAGAGTTGAGCTGTTAATTGCTGTTTAGTAAAAGTCAGTACAAAATTATCATATGAAACATGTTTTAATCAGGACGGCCAAATCCACACCATCATCTTGGTGAATTCAAGCGTGAAAATATTTATATCCACATGTACTGTGCATAGGTTGATCCTATTATTTAACCTTCTCTGTCTACAGAAATCTAGAATGTAATTTAACACAGAAAATACTATGAATTTTCTCTTGGTTTTATTCTCAGAAATGGTTCCATTGCTGTAGCTGAAATTTACAGAAATACCCAGCTATTGGGAAATAGTAGCATGAAGAATTTCAGCCCAAATAGTTGCAGGTAGGAACAAGAGAAAGTAAGTTCCTATTATGGAAATTTATAAGCATTGTAACACTTACAAAGTGCTAAACCTGTAAGTAGTGCTCTACTTAAAAAAAAAAAAAGCAGGAATGTTGTTTTTAAACTGTGGTTTTACTCCGTCTGTACATGCTCTGCGTTGATTTTGACACAGCCTATGAAAGTGCTTCTAAAACCTATGATATGTTAGGGTGTTTTTAAAGTGTGCTTCTGGGAAAGATTTGTGTTTTCCCATCATGGAGGTTCCATTATAACAAGCTAAGTTCAAGATATACTTTTGGTATGGTAGCTTTCCTTCTAAAAGTTCCATTTAAATGGAATATATATAATACTGTTGGTATTTTATCCAGTGAAGCATATGCCAATCCAAGCCATGAGCAGCCAGTTTCTCCAGGAGAATGCTGTTGGAGATGGTGTCAAAGGCTTTACTAAAGTCCAATAGTCCACAGCCTTTCCCTTATCCACTAAGCAGGTGACCATGTTGTAGAAGGTCAGGTTAGTCAAGCAGGACCTGCCCTTCATAAACACATGCTGACTGGGCCTGATTATCTGATTATCCTGGAAGTACTGGGATGATCTGATACATCAGCTTCCCTAGCACCGAAGTCAAACTGCCAGGCCTGTAGTCTCATGGATCTTCCTTCCAGCCCTTCTTATATATGGGTGTTACACTGTCTAATTTCCAGTCTGCTGGGACCTCACCAGTCAGCCTAAAAAATGATGGAAAGTGGCTTGTTGAGACCTTAAGTTGCCTTGCATTAAATATTTAATTACATATTCAAGAGACAATCTCCACTCTATAGCTTTTCAGCAGCATTGCAAAGGACTAATGATTTGGAAGAAGCTATTTTCAGAGATTACTGTAGGTATGTACATAACATTTCAGATGTTATCAGCAGTGTTCCCAAGCTTTGTGATGGTTGATTAAAGAAGAAGCTATGTCACTCAGCACTGACCCAAAGAAGAATTGATATCCTCAGGCTCTAAAGAGCTCTTAAATAGATGTTCCCGTTACAGCCTGAGTACATGTTGGAACTAAATTGGCGAGGAAAATAAAAATGAGTTGTGTGAGGAAATATCAAAGGCCATTAAAGAAAGAGCTTTTAAAAAGAAGACAGAAGCATATGGCAGAATGATCAGGCACTGCTATATAGAGAAGAATAATACTCCTCTATTAAATGGAAATGACTTACTCTATTTTGAAAGCAATAGGCTATCCAAAATGTATAAAACTTGCCTGTGATGTGTTTTCTCTTTAGTTAAGAGCTATTTTCAACAATGTTTACCAAAGGATAAGCATTTATTACTTCTCTGAATTATTTTTTTAATTCTAAATGGATCTAATTCTGTTCATATCACATATATATAGCTGTGTCTTGACTACCAATAGCCTTAATCTAAATAAAATCTTACGTTATCCCTGAAGCTTTTATCTAATTAATGCCTTCCTAGACAACTGAATTTGTTCATTTTTTTTCACACAAGCCAATTCCTTTAGTCTGCCCTTCCAATAAAGGTTCTTTATTCTTTTCATTATCCTAGGAGTTCTTTGAATTGTGCTGTCAGCAAAGTTAACCAGTGATAGCAAGATTCAACAGATAAGAAGGGAACTCAAACTTTTTTAATCTGTCTTATAGAATAATTACAAAATATTTACACTAATCTTGCTGCCAACCCTTAATTTTGTAGAAGGATTGATTTTCACAAGAATGGCACATGTCATTTATGCGGTATTTTGAACTTTTAGAAGGAAAGCTACTATACAAAAAGTGTGTATTGAATTTATCTTGTTATAATGGAACTCCATGATGTGAAAACATTTGTAATAGAACTGAATGAAGTTCCTTATTTACCTCTGCTTTTTGTACAATGTGTAGATTTTACATCGCTCAACAGAAAACTTAATCTAGGAGTTGTTTTTTTCTAGGCCAATAAGGTCTATACTGAAATTCTGCTTGAAATAGAACTTACTTGATTTTATGGATAGCAAGTGTCTAATGTTGATGCAAGTGGACAACCATATTGGTTCTATAGCAAAAGTTTTACGGGTATCAAAAGTTGTGTTATAACTTCTATAAAATCATGGTTATACAATATTGAAGTCTACAGTTATTCCAGCAAGATTTTATTAATTGTTTAGCTTAAATAGAAATGCTCATATAAGTATGTGTGTAAAAATATCTATTTATGTAAATTTAAAGGGAGATATTTAGTCAGTATTTTATTTCGTATTAGACCACTTAGAGCACTACAAAGACAGAAGGCTTTTAATGCAGTCGTTGATTTACAAGTTAATTATGCTCATAATCAATAAGAACCAGAGAGTTGATAACAATGGATGAGAGGCATTTTCATAATCACATCCAGAATTTTTCAAAATCTTTAAATGGGTGGAATCAGAGCATTTTAAACCATATATCTACATCTGGACTTTGTTTTCAGAAGTGCCAGTTGCTCTGGATATTTCAGTTTCCTCTGTGCTTGATTTGCAAATACAGGTCTCTGGGGGTGTCCATTCATGACTACCCCAGTTATTCTTAGTGCTGACTATTGCTTCAGGTCCTAGATATTTTGACATAATCAGTCAACATGGCATTTAGATGCAAACAGCTGCTAAAACCCTACAGCTCCTCTTTTAATTAAGTACTATTCCAGCCAACTTTATTAAATCAATTTAATTTAGAGATCCAGGTTGTAGTGGTAGAAGCTAAACTATAACAGTCTGACTGTGCAAACCATTGGTGAGATCATTTTCAGCACCTGAAGCCCTGTAACCCCTTTTCTTCTCTCTTGTGTGCACCTTGCACCTTGCATACCCTGTCCCTTGGCTGGCTGTGTAATGCTGCTAGAGCCACCCCTGCCTTGTGAAGCAGTCACATCCCTCCATCATGGGGCTGTATTGCAGAGGTGCAGCAAGTGAAGTGCAGGTAGGTGGGAAGCCAGCACCAGCAGACCATGGAATTACTTCTGCTTGGCTTCCTGTGCTCAAGGCCTTCACACAGAGACAGGTTTCAAATACACAGAGGGGAGGAGACAGGGGCAGCTTGTCAGAGGCACACAACTGACTTCAGGCCCTAGAATGAAGCAAAATTCCTGGGGATTAGATTGAGACCTTTAATGTGGTCAGTTAGAAGGTCTGTGTTTAAGGGCATCCTATCAGAAATATTGCAGAACTGACATTCATCTATGTCACACAGCACTGAACACAGTATTGCCTGAATACTTTTAGAAGATTAATGCCTAAGGTAATGAAGCTGTTCTCCGAAAATGTACTTTTAAGGTGTTAAAAGTCTAAGCTATTTACATTAATTAATCATAACAATTTTAATTATGATAGAACTCAAGTTTAAATTGGACATTAAATACTCTAAACATTTGGCTTTGAAAAATAACTAGAAACTAGAAGTCATCATCACCAGACAATAAATAAATAATTAATATCAGTTAATGTGGTTTTGTTTTTAAAGAACCAAACGCACACAACAATAAAACCCACAAACCAAACACAAAAACAATCTCCTAAGTACCACAAGCTGCTCTCTTCACGATGTTCTTTTCATTGTCAGTCATGTAACAAACATTATTGTGGCACCACAGGTTTGAATTTTGGTAAGTGACTTGAAGAGAGTGGGAAGGATTTTAGTGTTTCAAAAAAGCAGCAGGTGGAAAGTGACATGGTAAAGATGACAGTTGACTGAATAAAACCAGTAGCTGCCTACTCTTTACCCAATTACATGCTCTTCGGAGAAGCTGAAGCTGAAAATTTTGACACAAGAGGCTGCAGCATTCTTTGCTTCGTGGTATATCATCATATCCAGCCATATTAACAACATACAACAACCAGAATATCTTCTTCACGGAACATGTAAAACATTTGCAAGCTGCTCTGCACCAGATAGGCTTTAACGCAGTAACTACTGAAAGTAGAGGACCTCTGTAAATGTTCCTTTTGTTCTGCAATTAGCTTACGGTTTCTCAAGCAGGAAATCAGCTTCAGGAGTGGTGGTTTTTCTGCAGCTAACATAACCAGCATAGGAACCCTTTGATCTTTGCAGGTTTTTAAACTGTTAGTTTTGTGCAACCAATGATGAGCGTTAATTATCTCTCTAGCTAGCTGAAAATATCTCATAAAGCTATCACATAAATGGATGTAGAACTTACTGAAATGTGTGTTTCTTCACATTCCAGTAATGCTTTTTATTCCACATATAGCTGTCTTGAGAGCTTGTGTATTTATGAAAGATTGAAACCAAACAGAAGAAATAATAGGCTTATGCAATAGTATGCTAATAAATTTGTTTCCTCTAAAGCATGAACAAGAAAAGTTTAGCTTGCTTGTGGATTATGTGATGTAGATCATTTAGAGAAGTATCTGACTGGTAAAGGGAGAACAATTTAATTTGAAAGAGGAAGAGCATTCCTACAGCTATGACACTGGAGATGGTGGATGTCAGTCTTCCAGACCTGCCAAAATTTTTCAGAGAGGATGTGCAATTCATAGTCTCTTTCTTTTGGAAATAACTAATTTTCACTTTTCCCTTCTGCTGAAAACAGTTACAAATACCACGATCTGAAAAGTGCAATATTTCTTTATTTTACTGTCTTCCTTTTTTTTTGAAGGAAACATGGATTATAAATATTTACTTGACAGAATACAGTGCTCACAAGATACTTTGGCAATTTAAGAGTAAATTAAAATTGGATGTAGCGTAGGAAGGTAGGATGACATGTAGTGTTTTCACCTTGACAGCCTTTCACTGGAGGTGGCACAGCAAAAGATCTTGACACATCTTGATACCAGTGTGACTGCCTTCAAGTGGAAGGCAGGTAATTTTTTCAGATGCAGTAAGAATTTAAACTTATCAGTAGTCATAAGACAAAGAAAAAACCAGAAGAACTTCTGCATTTCCTAGATGAGTGCTGATCCTAGGTGTATTTTTTAGGAACAAAAGGAAGTAACGAAAAATATAATAAATTTTAAAATAACATATAGATAACATATTTGTAAAAATAGCTATATATACGTAGTTAGAACTAGTTTGCTCAGTAGAGTAAAGCTGTGGAAAAAGTTCAGTGTGGCTATTTGGAAATGTTATGTTAAAAACAGTGCAAAATTCCAGAGAGCACAAAGAACAGCAGAAATTTAAGAATACAGCAGTAGGTTTTGTCCAACTTCAGCTCTAGCCCTAGATAAAGCAGCATGACCCTCAAGCCTGCCCTGAGTTCATAAACCTACACGCATTCCACTGCAACATGATCTAGTGATCACTGTATCTAGTGATACATTACATTCGTAAATAGCTTAAATTATAAGACTATTGTGAAAGTAGTTTGAGACAACTAATCTGTACTGACAAAAAATACTTCTATAACATTGAAATCCTTTAGGGTACTTCATACATTCTGAAAAACAAAGGACATTAATTGTGTAGGCATAGCTTTAAGCTTAAAAACTGTTTTTATGCAAGAAATTAAGTCTTCATCAAGAAAATAACTGTTAAATCTTAATATCTTTCAATGACAGCCACATTTGAAGAGCAATTTTATAGCATAATGATCCTTGTTGCATAATTTAGACAGGCTTTTGTTCTCATTTTAATTTCCCATACACAGCTTGCTTTACCATCTCTCCTTCTCACACCAGCTGAAATGGAGAGATCAAAAGTCAGGAGAGAAGACATCCAGGTTTGGGTGTTACACTTCTAAAGATTTCAAAACAGCTCCTACTTCGAACATGCTATGGCATCTCTGGCTAAAGCCTTGGGTGCCTCACGTAAGACTTGGGTAGCTGCTTTCCACCTGAGATCACACTGTAGGCGCAAGTCCAAAATAGCAACTTTAAAACCTCCACTCTGCTTCCACACAGGACTGGAAGTATCTAAAATTCTTGCTCTGTACTTTTTTGATATGCTCAAGACATCTAGAACACGAACCTGCCCAGAATATGTGCCAGAAGAAAAGGGGGTTTTTTTCCCCTTCTCCTTTACCTCCTATCAAAGGTGGTCTAAAATCTAGAAATTAGTTCCCTAGTCTAAACCTTCCTCCAGTGATGATCTGACAGGCTTCTTCTAGATAGGCCTGTAGGACTGGGTGGACTATACATCTGAGTTTCAGATTCTTGCTTTATTATCACTGTAGCTGAAGGAGAGGTTTACACCCATCTTGCAGGAAAAAGAGCATGTCAACTTTGGAAGAAGGGGCAGGTGAACCAGGAAGCGTTTAAAGACATTGCATGGTCATGTAGAAAGGGAATGAGAGATGCAAAGGCTTGGCTGGAAGGTAAGCTGACCAATTCTGTCGACTATAATAAAGAGTGTTTTTATAAATACATTAATAAAAAAGGTAGGGCCAGCGAAAATCTCCATTCCTTACTGGATGAAGGGGGGAACATAGAAGACAAAAAAGGCTGAGGTGCTCAACGCCTTCTTTGCCTCAATGTTTAACAAAAAGACTGACTATCCTCAGGGCAACTGGGCTCCCGAGTTGCTATGAGGGGATGGGGAGCGGAGTATCCCTCCCAATATCCTGGAGGAAGTAGTTAGTGACCTGCTGTGCCACTTAGATTCTAACCAGTCTATGGGTCCAGATGGGATTCATCCTAGGGTGCTTAGGGAGCTGGCACAAGAGCTGGCTAAGCTGCTCTCCATCATTTATCACTGGTCCTGGCTAAGCGGGGAGGTCCCAGATGACTGGAGGTTGGCCAATGTGCCGTCCATCCACGAGAAGGGCCAGAAGGAAGATCCAGAAAACTATAGGCCTGTCAGCCCATCCCTGTCACTTTTTTTTTTAAAAAATACAGCACATACTATCATCATGTAGTTTTTCTTAAGAGAATACCGAACAGAAAATATTTGACATGAAAAGTTTTGAGTTATATATATATATATCAGATCACAGCTCCCTCTTGTGTCAATCATCATTACTACAGAAACCTAAGTTCATTGGGTAAAGATTGCTTAAACTAAATTCTGTGATACCTGTTTATTTTATTCCTTGAGTTTTACTTTTCTCATCAGTGATATTTTAGATTATGGAACATCGTATTTTCATGTAATTTCAGTGCCAGGATAGATAATACTACTTAGAATAAGGCTGCACTAAACTACATTAAGAGGAGTATTACTTTTGCTCAATGACATGATTTTAACGTTCATAACCAAAAATCCTGGGGGTTTACTGAAGAAAATTTATGTCTAATCTGCTACTTATTATTGCTGCTAGGTCCCTTTTTTCCACAGAACTTTCTAGGGTTGCTTGTTTGTTTGTTTTTTTCCGTGTTCATATTTTGATGACTCGAGAAAACTCCAGCTATTCTCCAGTTCTATTCTCTAGCTTTTGTGCCCGTAAGTGTTCACAGCACTGTAGGTGGTTATTACCATTTTGTGCCTAAGCTTTGTGCCATCGCATTTTGATTACAACCACCCCAGGCACTGCTACAGGCTTGGGGAAGAGTGGCTGGAAAGCTGCCTGTCAAGAAAGGACCTTGATGTATTGATTGACAGTCGGTTGAATATGAGCCAGCAGTGTGCCCAGGTGGCCAAGGAAGTCGGTCAATGGCATCCTGGCTTGCATCAGAAATTGTGTGACCAGCAGGACTAGGGAAGTAATCCTGTCCCTGTACTCGGCACTGGTGAAGCCCCATCTCAAGTACTATGTTCAGTTTTGGGCACCTCAATACTGAAAGGACACTGAGGTGCTGGAGCAGGTCCAAAGGAGGGCATCAAGGCTGGTGAAGGGTTTGGAAAATATACCTATGAGGAACGACTGAGGGAG
>VWZY01006406.1:592383-606863 GCA_013399075.1 Chloroceryle aenea
CGTACGCCCTCACCCACTCCCCCCGGCCGCCCCGCCATCATGACGCCGCTATCCAGAGCGACATAGACGAAAGACCTATAGGTAACCTGAGCGATCGCCTGAGGACGGCGCGCAGGATGGGATGAGGCGCACGAAGCAGGCGCTGCCTGGGCAGCCCTCACCGGCCGTTAGGCTGCTGGGGCCTGATTTNCCGGGCCTCTTACGGCATTAAGGTGAAGAGCGGGAGCTGCCTGGCGGCCGCCAAGCAACCGGCAGCCACGGCCGCGGAGGTAAGCGGGGTGGTAATGCCGCACGCCCCCGAGGGCACTCACTCCCCGGNCTCACTCCCCGGGCCGGGCAACGTCGGGGTGGGAGGGGCGCGGCGGCCCGAAGCTTACGCGGGTCTGGGAACGGCTGTTCTGTCCCTGGTGAGGCCGGGGACCGCCGGTTCTGGCCTCCTTGACGTTACCGTAAAGCTGTTGCTATTGCTAGCACCTGAGAAGGCATCGTCTCACCTAGCAGGGAAGCGTCTTAATCCCTGCAGTGAGGAAAAGTCGGTCCTCCCTCCCTCCTCCATCTTCAGTCAACCAGTGCTACAGACAGCCAGCAGCGTTGTGATTTAGTAAGATGATGGTTTAGTGGTGTTGAATTCCCCCCGCTGCTCGCCTGTATAAGACCTGAGTGTTGCGAAGCTGACCAGATGGTGAACGAGATGTGTTCCTCTCTGTTAATGTAGTTGACAGTCTCTCAAACACGCATGAGTGCCTCTGCTTTGTTCAAGAGCTTTTTACACTTTACTGTGCTTAATTTTGTTCCCTGTGGAATTTATGTCCTAGTCCTTGTATTATTTCTTGGAATCCATAGCTATTGTGTAGTTCCTAAGCGCTTTTTAGGGCTTTATTTGCATGCTTTATTAGTGTAAGACATGATAATAGATATATTGGTGCAGACAGAACTGCTCTTGATTTGCCTGGGCTCTGAGGAATGAAATTTGTCATGTTATCTTAAACACTCACTTTGAATTCAGTGAAGGAAAAAAGGAAGTGCTTTCTGTCTTGAGACCTCTGATTAAAACCAGAGTATCATAATAGATGCCAGTTTATACAGTACTGAAGTCCAGTCCATAACACAGATATTTTAGTAGACTCTTAACTTAAAAAGCAGGGGCTACTATGAAGCCCTAAACAAGATTCCTGTGCAGATGATACAGCAGAGAAGTGAGCAGAAGTGAGCATTCTCAGAATGAGCTTTCTGTGAGGCTTAGAAGATATTACAAAATGCTGCAATAACCTCTGGTTAACGTAAGCCAAAGCTGTTGCAAAAACACGTGCTTCAGTTGGGTTGTTTGGAAAGGGAAAGAACAGGACTTAAGTTAGTTTCTTCCCCCTTGTCAGTATCAAGCATGTGACTCTAGACGAGTTTTGTTGTGGTTTGGGTTTGGGTTTGTTTTTTTTTTTTTTTTTGGTTGGTGTTTTGGTTTTTTCCTGTGTTTTTATTTGGGTTTTTTGTTTGTTTGGTTTGGTTTGTGGGTTTTGGTTTTAGTTTTTTTACATTAAAGGGAAGGTAATAACTGTGACTAGTGTATGCACATCATAATAAAAACTGCCTATACAGCTGTCTGTAGTACTTCAGTTTCATACAAGGAAGAAAATATATATTTAACTGAGCAAGGTAGGAAAAGGTATGGAATAACATTTGTTTTGCCAGGGAGTGTTCTATTTCTGTTGGAAGGGAGCAGGCCTAACTTTAAGAACTAAAATCACAACTTTTAATACTTCAAACAAAACCTAGTAAAGTGAGGATAGCAGTTATGAAATTTAAATAAATTGCAAGCCACTGACATTCTCTGTTGTGAAAACTTGTAAATACAGTAAAAGATTATATTTTGGAGGTAATTTTCTTTTTGTACTTCCAGTAGCAACCTGGAATACAATGACAGATGCATTTCTTTTCTTTCTTTATTGTGTTATGCTTCGTTTTTGTAGGACAGATAGGCCTGAGGTGGCCTAATAGGTTAGTTATTGATTAACGATTTTCCCAACAGAGTCAGCACTTTGAATTTCAGGTATAATTGAACAAGTGTTTGCATTCATCTCTGATTCCAACCCTCTCTGTCTGGGGGAGGTGCTGACTTTTGTGTTCTGTAAATATGAATACAAAAAAGGTGGGGCAAAGAAATAAAAGTGCAAGTTGTTGCATTGAAATGTGAGGTTTTGTAATGGAAACAACTGAACAGTAACCTCAGATAAACATTTTTTTAAAATGCTGTGAGCATCAGTAGTAATGCCTGGAGAAATTGCTCGTTTTGTAATATGTAACAGCTTCTCTGTCAGTAGTTGTAACAGTTTCTTAAATGCAAGTGCTGAATATAAGCATCGAGAACAGTTTTCCTCCGAGTTTCATACTTGCTAAAACAATAATCCTGAGTGTCTCAAATGGAGAAAAAAACCGTTCTTAAAATAATTCAAATGTGTTGTGTGAATTTTAAAGAAAATGAGGATTTAGACAATTTGAAATGGTGAGTTTTCAGAACAGTCTGTTTAATTTCCTTACTGCAGAAAATCTTACTCTTTCACAGTACTCTAGGGTGTTACCTGTGCCTAGAATCAGTATAGCCTCAGATATTTAGGGGTGATAGTACACAATACCTCTTATCTATCTTATCTGAGAGGCTTTGGGTTTTATCTTCACTACCCTTCTGTTTGTAGTTTGTGGAATGTGTTTTTCTGAGATACGAAGTTTGCAATCCTATCATCTTTTGAGTAACATTTATTTTGTATTTCAGGGTAAAATCTTTGGAATATCTTTTCATGCATTACCACAGTCACTTGTGCCAGAATATGGATCTGTCCCAAGGTAAATGAATACTGCAAGTTTTATGCTTACTTTACTCTCTTTATATTATTAAACTCTTGTCAGAAGAGGGCATGGAATATTTATTCCAACCTTGCTAAAGTTTATGGGAAGTATAAGAATAGTTTCAGCTGGGGAAGGAGGGATGCAGAAGTTAGGGAATTCAGAGCCGCAGCTATCGTTCGGTTGTATTTCATTGGGGAAAACTATCCTATATATTTTTCCTATTGATCACAAAATAATTTTTCTGGAAGAAACAAGTTGTGGTTTGGTTTTTTTCCTGAGTATCAGAAGTATGTCACTGTTCTTTCCTCAGCTTCCTCGTTGATACTTGTGAATATTTGGAAGAACACGTTCATACCGAGGGACTCTTCAGGAAGTCTGGATCTCTTGTTCGTTTAAAAGCTTTAAAGGTATTCTCTAAAACTTTAGCAGTTATCCTCACTGGATACTGTGAGGGTATTTATTCAGGAATGTTTTCCCAGAATGACGTGAGCATGGGAAGCCTGTAAATTAACATATGTGATCTGGCAGCATTGTCTGTTTCTCTGTGTAGATGCCCTAGTTAGGTAAAGCATGACAAAGCTACATCTTCCCCATTTTTAGTTACAGCTATTTTTTCTGATGTGGGCTAGAGGATTAATGTCTAAACTTAGAAATCTGATGTTAGAGACTTCCAGTCATGTTTCTAATGAACAATTTCAGAGTAAACTGGACCAAGGTGACAACTGCCTCTCAGATGCACTGCCATGTGATGTTGCTGGACTTCTTAAACAGTTCTTTAGAGAACTTCCAGAACCCATCCTTCCACCTCACCTGCAGGAAGGCCTTTTCAAAGCTCAGCAGCTAGGAAATGAGAAGAAAACTGCAACTGTGTTGCTGTCGTGTTTGATGTCAGACAGAACAATTGAAGCTTTGAGATACTTCTTCAACTTTCTGAGAACTGTGTCCCTAAGGTCAGTGTAAAGAGAGGGCTTATAAACATCTCCCAGTTTCTTTAATGTCCAGGTAACCATTTGTCATTTGTTTGTGACTTTAAACTTTGTCTGCAATAATTCACTAGAATTCAGTCATGGTCATAAAATACAAATAAACATGGTCATAAATACAAAATGTTTTCTTTACGAAACTTTATTTTATTGGAGACTTGACTTATTCCATTCTTTCAGAGCCGTATTCCTCGTTCTTATTTGGAAAACAAAAGGAGTGACAGATAAAATAAACACAATCTAATTGGTATCTTGCATTCCCCAAAACTGCCTGGCTTCTGTAACCTCTTGATTCCAATAACATAGTCATGTGGTTACCTGGCTGGGAGTGCATGAGTCTGCACATTAATCTTGGTATTTGAGCACTCAGGTGAATGATTTTTTGTTTGGTTGGTTTTGACCGACTCCATTTGTCCTATTTGTTCTTTTCTCTCACCACTGCCTATGTCCTGATAATTTATTAATAAAAAACAATCCACCTTTTCTTATTAAGATCCAGTGAAAACAGAATGGATAGCAGTAATCTGGCAGTGATTTTTGCTCCCAACCTCCTGCACGCAAATGAAAATGAAAAGATGTCAGCCAGTACAGAAAAAAAACTTCGCTTACAAGCTGCTGTTGTGCAAACACTTATTGACCATGCAGCAGAAATTGGTAAGATAAATATTTATCAAAATGTCTTGCTGCACATACTTGTATACAGCTTAACTTATTTAAATAACTTCAAAAATAAAATTTCTCAACTAATTCAGGACAAGTACCAGAATTCATCTTGGAAAAGATTCCTGCAATGTTAGGCGTTGATGCTTTTCAATCTACTCCCTCACTGTGGGGCCATGAAGACAGTGAAAATGAATCTCCCAGTGAATGTAAGAGGAGGCACCGAAGTGTTGGGGGTAGGTATGCTGTGTGAAAGCTTCAGCAACTAAACTAGAATTACGTTGACACTTAAGGTGTTCTGATCTTAAATACTTGCTTCTTCCACAAGCAGAACAGATGCCTGTGACTTTTGTTTGGTCTGATTTGCAAAATGTATGTAAGACTTCAGTAATCACATCACTTCATTGTATATTTACACTGAGTTTATTCTAGTGTCTGTTGTCTACCAAATGAACTATTTTGCTTGTGAAGACTTGTGAAGCCAGATTAACGTTCCTTTCTTTGTTGAGTCAACTTCAGATCCTATTGCAAAACACTGATAAAGATTTTTTTTTCTAGTTTTGAAATTATATTTGGACACTCAAAGATATTGCATGTTTTAAGTCAGGTCATGAGAAGGTGAGGACACAGTGTGTGTGTTTAGAGTAATTTGTGTTTTGAATTGTCATTCTGAATTGAATATTATTGGATACTGTGTAATCTCATATCCTGGATTGTGGAATTTTTTTCAGTTTGGCCCTTCAATAGCAGTTGTTGTTTTTTGCCAAATATAGACAATCAGATAGTATATTCTGCATTCTCTTTGAGGAATTACGATGGGATGTGTATGCTTGACTAGATTGAAATCCACTATAACACTGAATTTTTATATACCTATAAAAATGAGTATGTGTTTAGGTCATGTACTTGGAATATGGAACCTAATTGAAATGAAGGATTTATTATTGTAGATGTTTAGCCAGAACATGTTTGGTTTGGTTTTTTGTGTAATGTACTTTCCCCTCTGAAGAAGGGAGAACATCCTGGAGTTGAAAAGTAATGAATGCTTGTTAAAATTTTAAGGAGAAGCAATTGGAATTTGTTAATTCTGTGGAATAGATTCTGGCAGTAGGCAGCTTCTACTCTTTCTCTAGATGTAGTAAAACACAGTATTATTACACCTGATCTATTTTCATTTGAGCTTTTAAAAACTACCTGATATCTGCCAGATGCCATAAAAATAGCACTGCAGGCCTGTAGTTTTCTAACCTTTGCTATGAACACATGGAAATACAACTGTGGGTTGCAGTATCACTTAATAAACATACTTCCATTTTACTCTTTTAAAAGTGGAAAAAAATCATAACACTTCATGCATATACTTTCCTGGACTTAATTTTGCCTTTAAAAAAAATCCCAACACCCCAGAACAAAATCGCATCATTCACAAAACTTGTACATTAATTATTTCTTTGCAAGACCAAAATTTCATACTTGTATTTGAGCCTAACTTCAAAGGGCTTTGCAGCTTCAAGATCCCTGTCCAGTAAAGTGAGAGAGTCTGAGACTTTCTGTGAGACACTCTAATGGATATCATCTAGGTTTCCTTACAAGAATCTGAAGGCATATAATTTTATAATGACCACAAGAATTTTCTATAAGAAACTTACTGTTGCTCATGCATGAGTTGTTTAGGGGTGGGTGTTTTGTTTTGTTTTTTCTTATTTTTAAGGAAAATTTAACTTCTGGATATTGTGAAAGCAACAAAAACTATGTTGGTGAGAATCTGGACCATAGTTTTCTTTAGATAAAACAACTATTTAAACTTGCTTTAGTTCTTCTGAAAAAATACAAGGTAAACTTGAGTTGAAAATAGAGCAAGACAAACTTCCTATTTAAATTTGACTGCTCGGTGTGTCTTGCATTTCAGATATTGTTAGTGGAGCATTGAATAAATTTAAATCTAACAGAACACCCTCCACTACACCTCAACAAGACAGAAGCGGTAGGTATTGGTGTATTTGTACTTAAAGCCCATGCAGTATCTTCTGGATTTGTCAGCTATATTCCACAATTTATTACTTTATTTTTTTAACTGAAGAACTAGAACTTATTTAATTGCACTTAAATTGTTTAAAACTTTGAATATAGATACATATTTATTGAAGATACTGCATTTTCTGTAGTTCTTGGAGCAGTTATAATCCCTGCAGCAGTGAGCTGTGTGATTCTAGGATTACACAACTGAACTTGTGCTTTTTATTTAATGCACACTAAGTCTTCAGTGCAGTAGTGCAGCATTCTATCATCTTGGGAATGAATTTGCCAGGACTGAAATTCTATCACTCATACTGTCTCTAAAACTTACAAAACGTGACTCTACTTCCCCCCACTCCTCCACCCTGAACTTTCTTTTCTGTCACTGACTTGTGGGGGGGAAAAACCCAACAAAATAAAATAAATAAAAACCCAAACCCTAAGCTATTATTGCTTTGCTTTTTCAAAATGCATGCACTTCGGCTGTGCTTTTACATTTTTCTTTCAGAGTTTCAAACAAGCAAAACAAATATTTTAGTAAACTCTCAACCTTTTTAAGCTGTTATTGCAAACTTGTTTTTCTTAATTTCAGTCCTTTCATCTGTGACTCCAATGGTTCTTACTCCAAGTACCAAGCGTAAGCTTCCAACTGATTGCTCTCAGGGCTTGTCCAGCAAGAAGAGACGATCTTTTAAGCATAGTTTTGCTTTTGAGTTGTTACCAAGTAGCATTTTTAACAGCAGCTCAACACCAGCATCAGGTACAGTGCCTTCACTTTTGCTTGCCGCTTGAAGTGGTTGTTTATGGCTTCTGGTTTAAATGCACAGCCTTTCATTCTTGTTAGGCAGTCATTGCTGATAGTCGCTGAAGTGTTCTTTACACTCCTTTCCTGTCTTAGTGAATAGTGTGTTTCTGTTCATTAGTAACAGTCATGCTGCATGGATTGAGAAAAAGCAAAATTCTGCTTCTTGTTTTCTGTTGTACTGACCTCTCAGATCTGCAGTCCTGATGTTCTTTTTATCTATTGCAGTCCTGATGTCCTTTTACCTCTTTCAGTCCCTCTTTATCACCTGGGTTATACTCGTGTTTTCCATCTTAGCACACAAATCTGTGAAGACTGCCTGTGCTTCTGACCTGTTGAAAGCTGTGGCTTTCTGCTGTCTCCTGAATACTTATATAGCTGTCTATGTGAAATGTTGCTATTGTAAAGGTTCTTTCTTGAAAGCCATCATTTCTTGTTTTCTCTAGATGCTAAAAATCTCAACTGTATAGAAAAAGTGTTACTTTTGTTTGACAGTACTTTAATACCACTTCATTCTACTAGAGTGCTTCCAACTGTCAGGCTCTTTTGCAAATCCTGTTTTATTTTTGTTTGCTTCCTTAATGTGCTGCCAACTGAAGTTACAGTAAAAAGAAATTTCTAGATTGACCATATTTATTTTGCCTGAATACAACTTTTTTCAATGGAGTGATGTAAAACTTCTTGCTTTTGTTTATCAAATCATTTCATGCTCACTATGAAATTCTTGTTTCAATGGATAAGCAAACTGAAACAATGACATTTTCTAAAGATGATGGTAATGCATCTGTTTCATAAAAAGCTAAGTGATAGAATAGCATCTCTTTTCATTGTTGCTTTAACTGTTCTGGCTTGGTATGTGAAAAAGGACACTGCAAATAATAAGACAATCTAACTTTTCTCATTAAGCTCTTAAATTTGAGAAGCTACTCTGATACTAGCAGAGTGGAAACTTAATTGAGAGTGATATCAGTAGCATGCAATTAATAGCAATCCAGCCACTTCTGTGGATGCTACAAGCAATAGCTTCACTTAATATTAAATAAAAGTGAAAGTCAAAGCAACTTTAAGCCAGCACTTCATAAGATAAGCAAACAAATCCATGCAGTTTAAAAATGTATTGTTTATTAACTGTTAAGTTTTCATCTGGAAAAAAGTGACAATTTTAAGATCGTGTAAATATGATTTTGTTCCTGTAGTTCAGTTTGAAGCAAGCCCTTGTTTGTCTCTTGAGTCATCACAAACCTCACTGTCTCCTTCAACTGGTGGTGAAAATCATCTGTTTAGTACAGGGAACAGAAGAAGTAAAAGGCATGCAAGCAAAAAATTATACAGGTAATTTGAATTTTCCTTAATTATCAGAAACTAAATTGGAAAGGCAGGTGTAGACCCCTTGACTAATGATATGTCAAATCTCAGTCTGTCCTTAAAATGATCTGGTGTTCAAAACATACCATAATTTTGAAAGATCTGGTGATTTAAAAATTGGTACTCTGTGGCAAAATAGAGCTCATAACAAAATGAGGAGTGGTGTAGTAGCTTTCTGTACCTATTAAAAAAAAAAAAAGCTCGGCAAGAAGGCAATAGAAGTAAAACTAGAGAAAATAACCATAAGTAAGTGTCAGAAAGCTTTTGTTGCCCTCCTAAAGAGTTTTTTTGTGTGTGTCACTTCTTCCCCTCTTTCCTCCCAGGGCTGAATCAGGAAAGACTGGCTGTTTTTCTCCAAAGATTAGTCGAAAAGAAATGGTTCGTAGGTCATTACGCTTGAAGTTTGGTTTGGGGAAAAGCAACAGAGAAATGGTAAGTATTCTGCTTCTAACCCACTCTTCTTGTTAACGTGCAAATTTGAATCCTAAGTTTTTGGCCCTGCTTTTCTGTAGCAGGAAGGTCTTATTTTGTAATTGTGGGATCCGTAACTGGACCTGCCTGCTATCAAGTACAAGAAAACTAGGTTTATTTTCATAGCAGTAACTAATCAACTTTTACTAGGTTTACTTGAGATGGAGCAAGAGGCTGGGGGAGGGGACAGGTGGGACAGCAACCTGAATTGAGCGAGGAACTATTCCATGCCAAATAATGTCATGCTCCCCAATAAAACTGGGATGGGGTCAGTTTTTGCAAAGTAGCAAGTGCTCAGGGGCTGGCTGAGCATCAACCTGCTTGACAGGTGTGATTGCTTTTGCATCACCTGTAGGTTTGGGATGTGGTGGGGTTTTTGTTCTCTCACACTTCTCATTTTGCCTTTCCAATTCTCTCCCTCATCCTGCTGGGGAGTAGGGGGAGTGAACAAGTGGCTGGATGGGAGCTTACCTGCCAGCTGGGGTCCACCCACCACACTTGTGAAAAGTGGGTCTTGCAGTCCTGAATTCTGCTATTGCAGACCTTATGTGCAAAATGTTCAGAGTGTGGTTAAACCTTCCTTGCTGCAGGTGGGTTTTTCTCTCGCTAGGCCTACAAAGAAGGGAAGGTATGGCCAAGAAAAGGCTGCTGTGGCTGATTTGCATAGCCTGCTGCATAGCCTTTTCCCAGAGATTCCTCTCTAAATGAGATTCCAGTTTAGAAGTTTATGTGAAAGTGATTAACATGTTTTTGTGTGTTCAAGAATATTGTATCAGGATGTGTGGTTGGTAATAGATCTGAAAATATTGGAAGGCGTCTTGCAAGTCAGCAAGGCTTGGAAAGCAGAACTGAATGTGCAAAAAAAGATATACTCTTCAGCCCCTGTGTTAATGAAAAATTCCATAAGAAAGGTAAGTAACAGGATATATTAGAATATATTAGGGAAAACTTTTGCTTTTGTAAAGCAAAAGTAACTTTATGGATAAAGTTCTAAAAGCAATTGGATTAAAAGTCCTTCTAGCTAGTTGGACAAAGTTACTTGAACATTAGTGGCTCCTGGGGAAAATGAATCAGTTTAGGACAGACCTGTGTTTCTAGTGTATTTTAGGAGTTATTTTTAGTCAAGCAAGATGAGATGTGATTTCATTTCTTAATGTTACAATATTTTTTCCCATCTCTGAAACTTGAGGGAGTAATGGCATCTTTAAATGCAGATTTGATAATTAGGGATTTTAGCAAGGAGTTTTCATATAATGATCATTATCATTGCTTGATCATATTCTTACATACTGTGATATTTATTTTAAGGTTCAAAGAATGTGAGCAAGTCAGAAGAAAACTTGCTAACTCCAAAATGTCACAATAAAGGTGTCCACCGGATGTCATGGAATAGTCCTACTGTTTCAGATTCTCAAGCAATCATCCGGAATGAGGGAATTCTGCCAGGACACCCTGAAACAGGAATCGGTTCTTCAGAATCTGTTCTCGTGTTTAGAAAGCCACCAGTTGTTCCAGATGAACTCAAATCCACAACTGTAAGCAAGAAAGACAACAGCTTAGAACTTGTGCTTTGTGAAGAGGAAAGTGATTCAACTGCAGAAACATTACTGAAAGTTAAGCAGGCTTTCTCTGCATCTGGAAATAATCTTCACAATCTGATAGGTGATACAAAATCTTTCTCAGATGTAGCAGGTGAAACATTACATGAAACTCCCTGTCTCACTGGGCTTAGTCTGGAGAAAGAATTGTTAGCTGAAGAAGTTTCTGAAAATCTAGCAAATACAAAATCTAGAGAGGTGTTGCACCAGTTTAATCAATCTTATACTATTGATAAACAGCAATCAAAAAAAGATGAAATTAAAGATTTGGAGAAAAGAAGCTTCAAATCTTCTATTGAGATTGAACTTCAGGTTCCAAAAGTAGATCTAAAAAATGTTACAGAACTTCCCATGCCTCCAGTGCTGGCCAGGGAAGACAAGTTGACTGTTCAGAACAGTTCATCAAAAGGTGAGTTAAACAAATTAGATGCCTTTGGAAGAGAAGAGGAAACAGAATTAACACACTTGCCAACAGCTGATAACTGTATGGTAAAACCCTGCAATTTGGAAGAAGATACTGTTAAACCTTCTGTGGCAGGACAGCTTCCTGCATCACAGTTGCCTAAATCACAAACTGAGGTAAGCAACATATACTTGCAAGCTGAAGATTCTGATAAAACTTCAACTAAAGCATCAGCTGTTTCTGACCATGGAAAGGTTTCTGACCACATACAATGGTTCAACAAACTTTCATTAAATGATCCAAGTTCTGCAAGCAAAACCAAACCCCCTCTTAAGTTTCAGCGTACTCCTGTTAGACAGTCGGTAAGAAGAATTAATTCCTTATTGGAGGCTAACAGACGGTCTCAGCTGCTTAAAGCAAATGTCAGTTCACCACTTGTTAAATCTTTGAGCTGTGATTCTGCACTGTTCTCCTGCACAGAAAAGCCCTCAAAGAATCTCATGGTGTTGCCACTCAGAAGTGAAAGTACATCTGACCAAGTTTCTGTGTCTCACAAGCAGATAGACTTAACTTCCAAATCGTCTTGCAGGCTGTTAAATCCATCAGACAAGCCTGAGTTTTCTGTCAGAACTGCTGGAATCCACGAACAAAAGGCAACTCTTCATCCATCAAAGTCTGTTCTAGAAGATCTAACCAACCACGAAACAGTGAAATCCAGTTTAAAAGTTAATGCGAATATAAATATTCCAGGTGCTGCCCCAGGAAAATCTACAGTCACAAGAAGTGTCTCAGGAAAGGAAAGAGTTCGTTACAGAGGCTCTCCGAAGAATCCAATATCTAAAGTGAAACTGCTGCCAACTGCAAAACCAGTAGACTTATAAGATCAAATATGATGGCTAACTAACTTGGTGAACCTTTGGAAAAATCTAAATTTGTAAGATTTTTAACTGATTATCTGTAATTTTTTTAATTTACGTTAACTGTAAGAGGCATGGACTCTTACAAATAACAGTTTGGTTTGTTGAGATTTCCTTTATTGAAACTTGTAAATTCCAGTCCATCCACATGAATCTGAGTTCTAAAACAAAACATGTTTTTACAAGTGTTTGTTTGATTTTATACTTTATCGTCTCAGCTTCTAAACATGTGCTGCATCTCCCAAAACAATTTTTTAAAACTGATACTTAGTTTAATATGGCAAAAATATTCTCAGACATTTAAAACAAAACTAACAGACACTTAAAAGAAAAAGTCTTGATGCTGAGTATTGGCAGTTAAATTTATTTGCTACTTAGTTTTATTGGAACACAGAAAATAAAGATGGAGTTTATTTAAGAAGTGAAAAGTCTTACAACTTCATCCAGCAGTGTGTTCTACAATAGGTACCAAGTATTTTCAGTTGTGAGCAGTAAAATGTTTTATCTTAATATGAAAGGATGGTTTTAAATTATTTTTAGAGCAATAGAGTAGTGTTAACTAGTTGGTGCAGAAGCAGTCTTTAGATGCTGGTAATGTTGCAGGATGAATGTAAGAAGCCATAGTGTGTGTTAAAAGTTGATTTGCACAAGCAAATGTTTACATCTTTTTGAAATTGACTGTTTGTCATCAGTTGTAAAACTATTTAAGTGTAAACACTTGAAACTGTTCGTTAGCTTTCTGTATGTGTGAAATGCTTCTTGGCAAGATGTAAGAGCCAAAAGTGCTGAATACTTCTTGGTTTTAATAAAACCATTGGTTTTGTCCCTTTTCTGAGACTCACATTATTTCTAAGTCATTATAGAATAACAGTCAAAATTCAGTAAGTTTGAAGCTACTGCTGTTGGAAGCAGTTCTCTTCTGACTCTGTTTTTTGTTCATCTTGGATACATACTGGTCATCCTCACAACTAGCACAAGGCATGCTGCAACATAATTTAGCAGGAGTAGGCTTCTAAACTTCTTGAGAGATATGTTAAGGAAGGGGGTAGTTCTGGTTATGTTCTGTGCCTTGCTTCCTTCCCATGTACCTACCAACTTAGTAGCTGCATTCGTTCAGCTCCGTAATCTGGTGGAAACCTCTGCCCCCCTCAGCCCAGATGAACTGCCTTACTCTTGCTACTTTATTGTTAAGATCTGACAGAAAGGAAGCAGCCATGAGGGGACCTTACCAGGATTGCTCGCTGTTGTGGGTAAGTATTGGAAGCTTCAGTGTCATGAGTTAAGGGAGCCAATGTAACAATTCACCGCCAGCTAGGGGGAACCTGCTTCTCCCTGTTCAGTGACGTGCTCTTACCTTCTGCCTTTAGCTGATGCTGGCAGATGCCTCTGCAAGAGTGAAACTAGAGACTGCATTTTATATCCTTTCGTAGAGCAAAGCAACTGGCAGCTGTCATAGCTGATGCAAGGAGGTAGGAGGTGGAAATAGGGTAGAAGAAGATAAAGGCAATGTCACAAGGAAAAAAATGAGTTCTGACTCCTCTACTAGTGAGCTGTCCAATTTGAGCTTGAAAAAGCAAGACAAGTTGGTTTGGTTTTTATTAATATATACCAAATACTTTGAATGCTAGTGTAGCTTTGACAGCATGTCATAGATGAAGCAGTAAATGGTTCTTGTGAACCAATAGACTTAAATATCAGAAAGGGAGATTTTGGTAGAGGCCTGACAAACAAATCCTTAAACACCAGGAAAGACTGTCAAGAATTGTAGGCTCTGTTTTTTGAGGTGTTGCAGAACAGTTTAGGTATGCATCCATTTACTTAAACTTCATCAAGTTTCAGAGAAAGATTGGAAACACCAGATGCCCAGTGGATGCCCCTATGCTTAATCCTGCAAATTACTTACAAGGTACTAGAGACCAGCAAAATGAGAGGACAGTCTACATTTGAAAGTGTAGCTTGTGGATCGGTGGTGGTTTATGGGGTGTAAATCTCAGATTTTCTCTAGGCAGTTACCCTAAAATGGAATGTGGCACATTTGCATCAGTAGCAGTGAAGATGTGTTACATAAAGCATCCTTTAGAAATGGCTGTTTTGCCAAGTGCTGTTAACTGGTAGACTTGATTTAGCAAGAATCTTTTACCTTCTTGTTAACCTTTGCTGAGGATGATGTACACAGATTTATTTAACCCGGAGAGCTTTAGCAGCAAGCACTTAAGAGATGATGGCCGTGTTGCTAACTTGTAAACCTGCACTTAGGTAACACTGTTGTTCTGTAATAAAGCACTGGTTATATTATTGCAGGGAGAGAAATCGCAGGGAAGATGGACACAGTCCTAAGAATGCATAATATTGTATTTTTGTCACTGGCACCAGCTGTCAGTTTATTTTTAGATTATTGTGTTCATCCGAAAAGGGAGATCTTATCTC
>VWZY01006407.1:10094-45062 GCA_013399075.1 Chloroceryle aenea
CCTCTGACCTGGTATTTGACCAGATATTTGACCTGATCATTGTAATGCACTCTGGAATACCATTGACCTTCTTGGCCACAGGACAGATTGCTGTCCCATGGATAACACTGTCCACCAGGACTTCCAGGTCCTTTTCTGTGCAGCTGCTTTCCAGCAGGTCAACCCCTCCCCTGTACTGGTGCACGGTGTTAGTCCTCCCCAGGTGTAGGACTCTCCCTTTGCACTTGCTGAACTTCTTTAGATTCCTTTGTGCCTAGCATCCCAGTCTGTCCAAATCTTGTTGGATAGCAGCACAACCTTCCAGTGTGTCAGCCACCTCTCCCAGTTTCCTATCATCATCAAGCTTCCTGAGGGTCCCCTCTCCCTTCATCCAGATCATTGGTGAATATGTTGATCAGGACTAGACCCAGTCCTGACCCCTGGGGAGCAAGGAATGGTGACTGTGGAGGGAACTCCTATGTTGTTCTCTTTCAGGCTAGCAAGATAATTGATTTGTAAATCTCAAGGTCTGAAGTAATGAGTAATGTCACATGGATAAGGAAGAAGTTAATTAGACAGAGGTGAAGAGGGAAGGGTCAGTTTGAGTGCCAGAATTAGGGATGTCTCAGTTCATCTGACAGTGCTCAGAGCAAACAAAGGAGGTAGTTTTGCACAATATGTAGTTACATTTTTTAACTCCTTGTAGTAAGAAGTTTTGACTGTCAAAACCTTTCAGAAGGTCAAAAAGCCATTAGACAAATTCAGGTGAGAAAATTGGATTGAGAAATTAGACATGAATGTGCTTCTGTACCTCAGGATGGCTGAGTAAAAAGATCCTAGAAATTAGAAGAACATGCCAGGGAAATAACTTTTCTTCAAATGTTCTCCTGTTCTTTCCTCAAGTATCCACTGTTAGGTGCATTTGGAGCCAGGACACTGAACTTGCTTGTCCTTTAGTCCGATACAGTTTGGTGTTGCTTGAAGCAAGCCAGGAATTTCAGGCACATCTCTGCTTACAGTTGATGCCACTCTGTGAGCCCAGAGTGCTGCCTGGTTTAATGAGAAAACCAGACTAAAAGGAATGCTTAAATATTACTCTTCCGAGTAGGTGTTAATGTAATCCTTCACACATGTGGTCTGAATTTAACAGTTGTCTGTTGTCTTGTATCATAATCATAGCTAAAAATCTGTTCCAAGCTTGCTAACATTGATAGACAATAGAAAGGGGGTGTGTGGGGTGGTTTTTTTCCTGTGAATTCATTCAGACCTGAACTTGGAAACAGCCATCCTTGTTACTGGGACCTTCAACACACTCAGAGGCCTGACAGTGTGTAGCACCTGTACTTTCTATCTTCACTACCTAGGAAAACAAGCTTGAATTTATCCTTCCTTTGAGGGAGACAGCAATGGTTCTTCTGGAATAAAAATCTGGCTTGCTTAGTTTCCTTTCAGTGTGTATTGTGCTAGCATGGGAAGTATTCTAGAGAGACTACTTAACAGCAATAAAAAAATGTAGTGATGAGTATTTTAAGCAGTAAGAGGCAGTACTAAAAATGGAGTGAGTCACTTTAGTACAAACCCAGGAAGCATTTGGAATATTTTTTTCCTGTGTTTTCAGTGAAAGCCAAAATAGGGAAATACTGGTTATGTGCTTGTGGTGAAGTGAAGCCCATGTAGCATTAGCCATTAGAATTGTTAATTTCTTGTTCCCTGTGTAGTGGTTTTGTTGTTGTGTTTTTGTTGTGTGGGTTTGTTTGTTTTTTTGTGTGTGATTATTTTTTATTTAATCTATGTTGATCTCTATTTTGAAAGATGATATTTTAATATAATTTCTTTCTGGTATATTCAAAGAAAAGTGAAAATGTAGAGCCTGACATCAGCCTTACTCAGCCTCTGCTGTACATACTGCATGCAGGTTGCTGTGTAGAGAAGGAGCTAATTTAATTTTCATAGAGAAAATATGAAGTAGTTTGTTACAGGTAGGGGCTGCTTGTGTGTTTTGTTTGAAAGGCAGATAGGAAGCTGAGAATAAGCCAAAAGATTCATGGAGTGGGGATTCTCATGTTGTACACTACCTGCAACGTGCTTCATATACTGGATGGAGCTCAGATGTTTGTGTGATGTGAGTAGGAAAAAGAAAACAGCAGTGTGAAGACTTCTTGAAGGGATGTTTAGCACTTCAGATTTCTTCTCATGATAAATTGTATGGGTTTTTGAGAAGAGTGTTTTTACCTACAAGTCCTCGAATAGACTGCTTGCCTTGAAAACATTCAGTAGCCCTTCAGTGTGACAGGTCCTCTGTCCACAAGTCAGTCTTTTCTAAAATCCTGCTGCAGGATTCTTCCTGTGCTGTTAAAGCTGGTCACTCTTGTTTTCCATACCTCCTTTCAAGGACTTTTAAAGAGCTTGAAAGCTGTTCTTCACAAGTTAAACTTTTATTATGCTAAAGGTAAAAGAGAATGGCAAATTAAGACGTCTGCAGTGTGTAACACTTCATTGGTTTTGCCATTAGCATGGGGTTTTGAGAGCACCACCTGGGTCTGACTGTGTATAGCTAGAAGTGATCCTTTGATCGCACTCCTTCATAACCCTCTTTCTCACACAGCCCTTGCCTGTGGATAGACCAGCAGCAGCATGATTAATTGCACTCTTTGAGACAGTTTCCCATGAAGCTGAAAGGAGTATGATTGATCTGCAACCTCTTAGTCTGAATAAATTCCCTGTCTAATTATATTATATAGCAAGTCAGTGATTTTAACAGCATGAGAGTCCTCTCCTTCTCCACTCCTACTGAATGTGCATCTACCTTATTACCTGGCAATATAAATTCGACACAGATTAGGTGTGAGCACATAGTAATAATTCTACTGAGACAGCTGCAGTGCATGTCAAAGCATTTTGCTTGGCTTTAGAAATAAAATGATATCTGATCTGGCATGAAGTCTGCTCCGGAAAACTGCCACTTTGAAAACTGTGGAAAAAATATATAGCAATAGATTGTACCAATTCATGACTTTCTGTTGTGCATTTGGGGCATTTATGACCCCGTGTTAGGAGTAGAGGGAAACCTGGGCTGAGCTGTTGGAGGACATAAGGATTTTCTAGCTATTCTACAGGACTTTGTGGGGTGCTGTGAGAA
Organism: Chloroceryle aenea; assembly: GCA_013399075.1. Lineage (NCBI taxonomy): Eukaryota > Metazoa > Chordata > Aves > Coraciiformes > Cerylidae > Chloroceryle > Chloroceryle aenea. The sequence goes on from VWZY01006407.1 coordinate 13,213, forward strand.
GAAAGAGAAGTGCTAAGCAAGATACTGCCTGGGGTCTTTTTGAAGAACGAGTAAATGCAAGGTAGTACTGAAAGTAAATTCATCTGAGCTTTAGGAATTTAGCAGGTTGCTGTTTATCAGCAAGTCCCTGGAACAGGCTCTTCTCCTTCTCATCTGTGCAGTGAAACTTGGCTTGGTTTTATTCTATGCAAGACAAAAATCAGACTACAGAGTCCCTCTTTGCAGCTTGAAACAGAAAATGCCACAGGCATAGCTTAGTGCATTTCCCTTTCTCACTGGCTGTGGCTCACACCATTTTCTATGTGGGCACAGATGTTTTCAGTAGCTGTGGACTGTGTGAGCCAGAATAAACTTTGCTGTACCAGTAAACAACATTGCTGCAGCATTAAAGAAGTAGGTTAGTCCTGATGTGTCAGGAGCATATGAAGAAAAAAGATAGAAAATTCCTGTATCAGAATCCTTCTCAAGTACTTGGCATCAGAACAGTACATGATTTCTCCTTTAACAAGTCACTCTTTTGCTATACACTGGGACTACGTATTCAAGATGATGTTTTCTCATGATGCTGCAACCTTATTAGAAAGAAAGGGGTTTATAGGAAGTAGGAACTTCTATTAGACTGCTTTCAGCTATTTTGCTTTTGAAAAAAATCTGCAATTTCCGTATCACTTGGACATCTTGCAGTTAGTTTTAAATAGTCATACATGAGATCTTTTATTTCCTCAGGTCTGTATTCCATCACTTGAAGTGCCACAGTACTCTACATTTAATAGCTTGTGTGTAGGGGGGAAATTGCTCTCATCTCACATTTGTTGTACTACTGTGTCATGTTCAGCCTTTATTAAAAAAAAACATCCTAGAGAAGACAGTTCTGGTTGCTGAACAGTGGGGGAAAAACCTGTGATCTGCAAATCTACATGAGGTGCAGAACACTGCACTTAAAACTCATTGAGCTGGCTTCTTGTAAGGAAAAGCATCATGGCAAGAGCAGAGAAGATAGAGAAGTTTCTTGTTCCTCTGGGGCTAAACCAAGAAGCTTGAAGTGCCTCAGCTGGGCTGGATTTACAGCTGAGCTGGGAATAACTCCGGAGTGTGGTGATGGCAGCCACCAGTGTAGGCTACCTTTTAAAGTCCTGGAGAACTGTGCACTCCTACAAGTGTTCAGATTTATAGCTGTTTGTCAGCAGTAGCATGGCATATCAAAACAAACACCTAACCTTTTGATTAATAGGTTGCCCAGGGAGGTGGTGGTGGCCCTGCCCCTAGGGACATTCAGTGTCAGGTTGGATGGGGCTTTGAGCAACCTGATCTAGTGGAAGTGGTCCCTGCTCTCTGCTGGGGAGGGTTGGACTAGATGACCTTTAAAGCTCCCTTCCAACCCAAACCATTATATAATTGTATGTTGTCCACTGTATTTAGGTCATACTGTGTTCTGAAGTGGTCAGGGTAAAAGCATTGCAAGTATATAGCCATACAGAATTTTTAAATCTGCTTTTTTTTTAACCTGTCTTTATTTCTTAGGTCCCCAAATACTTGTCACAACAGTGGAATAAAGCCTCAGGAAGAGGTGAAGTGGGGAAACTAAGGATTGCCAAGTAAGCCTTTACTGTACTTTTATTGGTTGCAATTCTCAGAAGTTTCCTGTAGTAAAACAGATTTATGTTGCACCTCTTATAATACAGAATTCTGTTTTTTTGCAAACACTGTGCATATTTCTCTCATATTGGGAATGTTAATTGCTTGTTTAGTAATTGTGAATATAAATGATATGAATTATAAATGAATTATCAATGATATAAATTATACTGGGGAGTGGCTGTATCCCATCACATGATGGCTGATTTCTTAAACCCAAGAAATATGCACAACCAACTGGAGAATGTTCTTTAACTTACACGTGCTGTTTTGCTGCTTCTGTTCTCACCTGCTGACTTTTCCCATTTATTCTTGGGCTTCAGCATAACAAAAAAAATAAAATAAAAGCGAGCCACTCAGGAGTGACAATGAGTAACAAACTAGAATTTGAATTTGCTTTTTTATCAGGAAAGCTAAACTTGTGGAATTAGATTATGGAAACTAAAACATTAAATATTTTCTTTTGCAGAAATCAAGGAAGAACAGAAGTAAGTAATGGATAAATTCAAAAGCTGTGAATGTGTTGTATTTTGAATTCTAAAAATTGATTAAAACTTGCTTCTTTCTAATGTCACATTTTGTTACTACACTTGTAATGAGACGTTGTACCACAGAATCAGGAGGAGAGAATTCTGTTTGTAGCTCTGCCCTTAGATTTACTGGGGGACTTCCATCAGGTCTCTTTGCTCCCTGAGTTTGTTTACCCATCTGTAAGCAGCAACTGTCATAGTGACCTTGTCTCTAAACATGTTGAGATGTGTTAGTGCAAGAGGCTCTCTGAGAACAAAGGAGGAGAATGATAAAGCAAAAGAAGTTGGAGATGGAGGGTTGCAATTTTAGAAAGTATATTCTCTGTCTTAAATTAGAAATTTGGTCCTTGAAGGTTTGTCTGCATGGTAAGGTAACTGCTTTTATTAGCAGCCTCAGTGACTTACAGTAACTTCCTATGTCTTTAATGAGAGGGTTACAGGAAGGTGGATTAGATAGAATCACTTCAAATACCATGTGGGTCTGTCACTGAATTAGAAGAAACTGTGGACAAAATGGTGTCAAGGAAGCAAGCTGCACTTGTCAGTTGATATTGTGGCCAGACTCCTTTCAGAATAAGCAGAGAGAGTCGTACTGGAGGTTTGGATGCTTGTCTGGACTCTTCTAGGCTGGAATACAAGCCAACATCCCTAATTTTTTGAGCCTCCTAGCAAAATCTTGTTGAGAGCCACAAAGCTCATCTTTCAGTCTGTGTAGAGCCAAGCAGTGAGGAACCCCATGAGAAGAGCTGGCTTGCCAGGGATGCTGGTGTTGCCTGGCAGAGTGAAGCTAAGCAGGACGTGCTGGAAGAGTGTGCAGTGCCAGCTTGAAATACCCCTCTTCAGGTTTCTTGCTGTGTCCTGTGGCTATGGACTCTGGTTACCCCCTCAGCCTCTGTACTGAGCATACGATGTAAACATAGCAAAGATGCTGGAGTTGAACTTCTGCTGGGCTGTGTGCAATTCAGGAGTCCCCAGGCTATTAACACAAGCACTCATCGTGGTACAGAGCACATTTTCTGCAGCTCAGCTGGCTGTGTGAAACATTGCAAAGCACTCATACTGAACACTGTCCGAAAGCCTGTTATGCCTTACATTTTCATAAGCAAAATCAAATTGTTCTCTGACTTCAGCAGAAAGTAATTTAGAATTTTTTGAAAGATGAATAAATTTTCTTAAGTACATGAGAGCTTTGGATTCTGTATTTCAGCAAGGCATCAATATAGTAAGACTCTTATGCCCCCTCTTTATGCTTTTGTAATGGAAATGTGATATACTACTTGTGTTTTCTCTTTTTTTTGTTTCCCCATAACTCATAAAGCTGTATAACTGAGTCTGTTTAGTAACACTGTGGTCATTGTGACTGTTAGGTGTCATTTACTTTGAATGAAGAGCTTGCAAGCATCAGTGATATTGGAGGAAAACCTGCTTCAGTCAGTGCACCAAGGGAACATCCATTTCTTCTGCAAAGTGTGGGAGGACAGACCTTAACAGTGTTCACAGAAAGTTCAGTAGGTAAGTTAGAATGAAACTTATTTGTAACAATTCCAGTTTACATGTTTTCACTAAAATGAGTGCTGTAAAGGCCAGAGGACTCAGATTTTGGCTCTGTTTTGTTGTTATCTGCACACATAACACCGTTGTACTTATTTGTGTCTCTCTCTCTTCCTCATATGGTTGAGCAACTAATTGAAGTTCTCCACATAGGGTTACCATGTCCATTTCAGCTGTGGGTCTGCTGAAGAGTGGAGTGCAGTATGTTGTGTGTTTCCCTTTGGGGTTTCACTGGAAAAAAGTGATTTTGTGTTCCCATGTACTTTTGAGATTAAAAAAAAATAAATTTAATCATAGAATGGTTTGGGTCAGAAGGGACCTTTTAAGGGTCATCTAGTCCACCCCCCCTGCAGTGAGCAGGGACATCTTTAACTAGATCAGGTTGCTCAGAGCCCCATCAAGCCTGACCTTGCATGTCTCCAGGGGTAGGACTTCCACCACCTCTCAGGGCAACCTGTTCCAGTGCCCCACCACCCTCATAATAAAGAACTTCCAATCTAACTCTGTCCTTCTCTAGTTTAAAACCATTGTCCCTCGTCCTATTGCTACATGTCCTTGTAAAGAGACCCTCTCTAGTTTTGGGGGGCTGAAAACTACAGCATAAGCAGCTTCTGATGTTTTGATGTTCATAAGGTGGCAATTAATGGCTGTAATGACAGTGTGATGCTTTGTCAAATAAATGAGGGAGGGAGAATTGTAACTCACAGGACAGAGTTAGAATACTTACTGGATTTGACCACCTCCTTTTTAAAATCTATTTTAATGATTTATGGCTGAGCATTGAGATATTAAGGTACAAGTGGCTTGGCTGTCTCAGTTGTTCTTAGAAATGGAAGCTCTTATGGTACAACTCAGGCACTTTTCATTTGTTATCCCTTTCTCTGAAACTAATGAATTGTGTTCCTGGTTTTTCACTTTTTAAAAGAAGGTTTTATTTTCATGTGTGTGACTTAAAATACTAAAAATACTGGGGCTTGTAATTCATAGATTACAAATTTAGTAAGAGATAGGGAGCAAGTTTTCAAGACTGTTACAAGCATTTTAGTATTACCTCATCCTTTTTTGTTTCTTTGTGCCTCAATGTCAGAATGCTTGACAAAAGAGAGAAATTTCAGGAGTGAAGATGTGTTTGGAGTATACCTTCAGTGACATTTGCATGGCTGCTGCAAATTCCATGGCATTTTGCTGCCAGGACACATTTTTCATACAAAATAATGCTTCAAAAACCTCTGATGGTAACTTAAATTGCAGTGAGTGCAGTTGCTTAACTTGGATGTGGAGTATTTGTCATCATTTAGAATGAAAGTCATTAGTATGTGATAACCAGAAGATGCCTGTTTATTTCTGCTTTACCATCTGTAACACCAGTGTCTCAAAACTTTTAGGTACTTAGAAGCTTTCCAATTTTTATTTAAACATTTAAAAATTTTGCATTTCTTAGCAACTAGAAAATGTTCTTCAAGGACTATGGATCTATTATGAATTTATATTAATCAGGAGCAAAGAGTAGTCAGTGAAATGAGAAATGTTTGGAATGAAGCACTGAATAAGCATAGACCTTGTCACATTTGCTTTTGCCTGAGATTAACAAAGGTAACGTGCACTCAGAGTGCTTTCATGGAACTCACTTCAATGCAAAATGGCTAAAAATGTGTTGCTGTTGTATTAAAGCTGGTGTTGGCTCTACAATCAAAAGGAAACTTTAATGTGCTTTTCTTGCATGCCTTTTTTTTTTTTTTTTGCTTGTTTGGATGAATGTAGCACAAGTGTTGGAGACTCCAGTCAGATTTTGTAGAGACCCCATGTTCCTGCAGCCAGGCTCTTGTATTTAAATGTTTATCTCCAATATGTTTTGAGCTTCATGGCCAATTTCAACCCATTTAATAGTTAATTCTGGCTAGTGTGAAAGCAAGTGTCTGAAGAGTGGAACAAAACTAGATGGATATCCCAACTGAAGGAAAGGTTGCTACCCTATTGGGTGCCAGAAGATCCATATTGGAAAAAAGCACTGTACTGATATCAACAGTGGAAGACAACTTAATAAAAATCTGGACATCTTTGCACATCAGTCAATCCACAGGAAGAGACAGTCTTAGGAAGTCAAAATCTACTCATTCTTATGTATTTATCTTCAATTTATTATTGGCATATTTTTGTGAAATGCATTGATGATCTTGTTCCTTTTTCCCTTGTGAAGTACTCCATGTAACAGTCAGTATGCCAGTTTGAACCACGGGTCAAAGATTGAGCTGGTCTGGGACTAGAAATGGCATTGCTAATGTTGCACCTGGAAGGATGCATTCAAGTTATTATGCAAATGAAATTTGGATGAAAAAAGTGCTTCATGTATCATTGCTCTTAATCAATACCCATCTTGAGGACTGAATTTACCTAAAATGGAGCAAACAGCACAAACCAGTTAGGGTTCTTTTGTAAAGGTGGGGTTTTTTGATCATGGGTTGGTTTGGTTGGTTTTTTTTTTCCTTTTTTTTTTTGATCACATCACTAAAATTTGTTCTGTGTGCTCTCCTCTAATCCTAGGATGTTGTAGTGACCAGCTTTTTGATGGTCTTTCAGAAAATGAATGAGGGATAATAAAGCTGCCTCTGAAATACTTTGTAATCTTGGAAGACACTGCAGAGAATTTACAGATTCTGGATATTTCAGTACTTCACATTGACTTGTCAGGTCACTTAGAGGAAGCAAAAGAGATCAAATTTTAAAATAATTTAATATTTTTCTACATGCTGTAAATTCTCAACTTCTGAATGAATTTTCTGGTTTTTGTTTCATTTTGTCTTAACTACACTTGCTTTTCTCCTACCTGTTGTAGTTGGAAGAAATACTTTAGTTCTTACACTGTAGACCTCTGCATTCCTGGCAGTCCCATATTAGGTAGTGGACAGCAGCAGGCTCTTCAGAGGTGCCACGTGTTACGTGCAGAGTCTAATGAATTGCAATTTCTTGGTCTCCTGCAGTGTGTATACTAGAGAGGAGCTTTCATAAAGCTGGATCAAGTGGATCCCATCCCAGATACTGTTAATAATCCAGTGTACACTGGCTTTCACACACGGGACATTTTCCATTTAGACTAACTCTGGGGTTTCTGCTGTTTCTTTTCTTTTCCTGTTTGTGTATGTTGAAACAGCTTTAGTGAATAATACAGCTTAGCACAATGCACTCAGAAAGCTGTAGCTGGAAAATGCACATGCGAGATGTTGCGGTATCTTCACTGCTGGGCACATCCCTAAGACCTGCAGTGCCACTCCTGAGCATGTTTAGCAAATCTGGTGGGAAGTATGGTGTTTGTGATGGCTGCTTCAGAGGGATCTGAAGCACAGTTGTCTGTTGCTGTCTAGATCTTGCTGTCTAGGCTGGTTTCAGTATTATTTCTGCATTAAATATGAACTACGTTCTGTTCCATAAACATCACCATATGTACATCAACAGTTGCTATGCAACAATGCTATTTGTGCTTCCAGTCATCTTATCTTATCTTTGTCATCAGCTATCATGGCTGTATTTTTTTGGGCGGGAGGAGAGAATTTTGCATATATTTAAATGTGTTTTGTTGAACAAAATGGATTTTTTCTTATTCACGTGTAGCTAAGTACTACCTAAGGTTAAGTGATGGGTTTGACAGAGGATTGGGTTAAAGCTGTGGGTTTTTTTCTGAGCTTCTTACTGACAGACACCCTGGCATAAGAAGTGATATAATTTGACAGTTTCTTTCTTGGTTGAAGGAATGGGAACATGCTTTTCTTAAACATTTAACAGCAAACTTTTCCAATTGTGATTATAAATTAATTCCCTTCCTGCTTTAATTGCCTGCTACTTAATTTCTCTGCCAGCAGGTAGTTTAGGATTGCTGGCTCAAAACTCAGATAAAAAATGTATCTCATGATAAAAGTTTCCTACTAGTTTCTTACTGAGTTACCTCTTGGAAAAATGTGCTGCTATTGTGGCTTGAGAAAACACAGACGTTGAGAGGCAGTTGCATCCCTAACTGTAAAGGACTGATGGGTGAAGAGGAAGATTTTACACTGCAGGCACAAATCAAGTAGAAGATATTTCTGTAAAGTTGGGTGAGATGACTCATTTTATTGAAACTTTGAATATGTCTTCACAACTCCCCCCTCACAAGCGGGATTGCCTCAGTGCCTTTTTTAGTGACTTTAATTCCTTCATGCTTGTTCCATCTTACTAAAAGTAAGAAGTGTTGAGAGAATTCCATTGACAGAATGACTATCAGACCTTTGTTTCTCAGCAGCATTTGTGCATGGATTGTTTCACTGTTTCATGCTTCACAGAAGATTGCTGCATCCTTCTCCAGTTTTCTTTCAGAATTTCAATTAATGAGATTCAGTTTGATTGGGTTTCGCTGCTGTTTGTTTTGTTTTCTTCATTCCTCTTCAGTAATACACGTATCTCTGCCTGTGTACCTTAGAACAGCTTTATTCCCACACCCCTTGAATATTCTCCCCTTGGTTTGGGTTGCATTGTTGTTTTACTTCATGCAGCTTCTCAAATATGAAAGGACCTCTTCTGAGTTTGAACGTGGATCACGCCTCCCATAGGACTTACAATGCCTGGTTGTATTCCAGTGAAAATGAATATTCAGGGTTTGTCTTCTGTATTTGGGTATATCAGGTATTTCAAAATACAAACATACAAACCATTTAAAGAAATGTGACTGGAAGAAACCCTGATAAAAATACTTCATATAATTCGTTCATTAAAGCTGATACTCCTATAATTATCATTTAATTATTTCCAGAAAAATACATAGTCCTCAAAATCTCCATGCCTTGTGATGCTTGTAGATCTAATATTATTAGATGAATGCTTGACTTCTCATTTTTTTCATCAACCCCTTATTTAAGACATAAACACCCTCCCTCATCATTCTGCCATCTCAGCTCTGCCTGCTGAGAGGCTTTGACATCTATCTGTCTGCGTTAGCAGTACTTTGCAGTTGTCTCCAGTTGTTCAGACTGCCACTCTCAGCATCCATTTCAGGCTCCAAAATGCATTGGGATCTGTATTACTGGGCAGTTAGAAAAGAACTGTGAATGCTTACATCCTTCTTTTCCATCTCAAAAAAATAAATGGAAATAATGTTTGCTTGCTTCATATGAGTGTTGTGAGGATTAACAAATTACTCTAAAGTGGATTCAGTGTAAGCTCCAAAATTTCTTTTAATTTTTGTTATTTAAACTCAAGACTATTAATAATTCCTGTACAAATTTAAACAACAGAGGTTTGAATACACAGTATATAATGGTATGTTAGAATGGTCTCAGAGTGATGGGACTAGAATTGACTTTCTGCCTACTTGATTGACTTAAAATTTGCTGGCTTTTTTTATTTTTTCTTCACTAAAGTACGTGGAAACCAAAACCAAACCAAAACCCACAACAAACACCACCCACCCCAATCCACACACCTGCCAAAAAAATAATTGACAAAAAAACCCAACCAACCAGCCCCAACTTCTTGACATTTATCTGTGAATCTTGTGTGTTGTGGAGGAGGCTGAGCAGCTGTGATCTGCATTGATAAAATGTATTGTGTAGCTGTAGTACAACTCTCCTTGATCTTCTTTGTGGTATTAGTACTGAGAAGATTTTTAAAGCGGAGACTTAGGACCTAATCACAATAAAAGCAAGTTGTTTATGGTGAAAAAAAACCCACCACCTGCTAACAATTCTGAAGTGTGATGTCTTAGGCAGTAGTTTGGGCTAGGTAGTGAGTCTCACTGAAAGAGTTAAAAAGAAGCAGCCTTAAATCCAGCTGCTGTTTACATCTTGGTCCAGGCAGGGGTTGCTACCTTAGCATGTTTGCACATTCTTTATTACACCCTCTTTGCTTTTTTAACATTTTGCTGAATGTTACCCTAACTCAGTTGTAACTTAATTAAGGAATTGCTTAGATAATAACATTATGCTGTAAATGTACTAAATAGAAGCAAAAAGTATTGTCCATGAGAAAATAAGTGTTTTGCTTTAACGTGTATCTGAAAGTTGGCAGGGCTTTTAACTGTCTTTGTGAATACACATGGGTGGGAAGAGGCTGTGTAATGGTGTTTTCTCACTGAGAAAGCACCTGCCACCTTCTGCTAAGACTGACAGCCACCTCTGAAGAAAGGAGGATCTGTGAGATACTGCTCTTACCATTTGCATTAGTCCCCAGGCTGTCAGCTGTCTCAAGGAGAAAGCAGGGCCATCGGCCATGAAAGGCAGCAGTCTTTAGTGGCAAGAAAAAGGGTTTGTAAAATATTTGATGTTTTCAGTTCTGTTAATGCCCAGCCTGTAAATGGCAGAAATGATCAAACTAACAACTCAAAAATTACTCTCTGAGTTAGAGCAGTAATTCACTCTGTAAGTAAATAGTCTAATGGTAGCTGTGACATCTCTGAGATGAAAGCTAAGGGCAAATACATTTTACCTTTTTTACTGCATTTCAGATAAGTGAAAAAAGTTCTTTTTATTCTCTACCTTCGAAGATGCTTGAAAAGAAATATAGGAGGAGACATCAAATTTCGGGTTGATAAATACGTGTAGAAGTTTGATCTTCTAGGACCTCATAAGTGTTAGAACTAAGTTCACCAAAATGTATCTGCTGGCTGCCATCTCTTGAAATGCTGAATTACAATTTCAGGCAGAATGCTGTTCCTGAATCTGTCTCTGCCATCCACCTGAGGAATAATCTGTTAGCAAGTCAGTTTGCAACACTTCTGTCTGGGTTTTTCCTTCATGCATACCTTCATTCTCTGATCTGTTGAACACGAGATGTTTCTGATTATGTGTATTTTTTGCACCTACCAAGTTGAGCTATAATCCCATTCAAGGGCCAATGATCAGACAAGGAAAATATTGAAGAAAGAAATCTTTGCATGAAAGGGTAGAGAAAGAGGTCGATTAAATTCAAAGATTTACCTGATGTCAACTACAAATATTCTTCTGCAGAACCTTGATTATTTTTTTAGTATACAAAAATAATACTCATTTGTCTAGAGTGACCCGTGAGAGGCATGGATACTATTCATTGTTTCAGTACAATCCTACTACTGGTTTGATATACATGTGCAACTTCATCCTGCAGAGATCAGTCAGGTGCAACAGTTCTTTCATTTCAGTCGTAAGTTTGGGCACTAAAAGAAATTATTTTTGTTGCTCCCTGGGGCAAATTATTCAGCAGAAAGTAAATTTATAAACATTACTCAAACCCAGTGATTTTATTATAATTTATAATTCTTTGCTTTGCAACTCACTTTTTAAATGTAACCTCAAATAATCAACACAGAAACATTACAGTTCCTTTTTTGTTCATATTTTTTTTTCCAGAAAGCCAACCAGAAGAAAAGTCTGAAAGCAGCAGCACTGGTGAGTGTGGATGCTCTCTTTGAAATGCTTAAGAAAATATTTATGACTGCACCTTTTCAGTTTTACTTTTCAGTAAATTAGTAGATTAAAAAAAGCTAGTCTTTTTTGTTCAATTTCTAGGGTAGCGTGTCATCAAATTGAAAAGGGACTTCAGAAACTGCTTGTCTGCTGTGACCAAAAGCTTAAATTATTTTTTATTTAAATGAATGGTGGAAATGATAAGGGAGAGCTTTAGAGATGTAATGTTCTTCTGAATGTTATACTAGATTATTTTTTTAATAGACTTTTTTTTTATCTTTTAGTTTGAATTCTTCCCTCCTGATTGGAAAGTTTGTAGCAGATTTCTAGATCTTATTATTTAATTTTAATTGCAGAGACTAAGCAGTCACAAAAATACTGTTCTAGTATTGTACTTTATTCAGTTTCTCTAATGAAAAAATCTTGTGAAAGATGTGGGTCCACAGGAAGGCCATGAAGGTGATCATGGGGCTGGAGCACCTTATTTATGAGGACAGGCTGAGAAACTTGGGGGGGTTTAGCCTGGAGAAGACAAGGCTCTGGGGGGACCTTATAATGGCCTTCCAGTATTTAAAGGGGGCCTACAGGAAGGGTGGGGAGGAACCTTCATGAGGGAGTGTGGTGACAGGACATGGGTAACGGTGTCAAACTGAAGAGTGGATTTCCATTAGGTATTGGGAAGAAGCTCTTCACTCTGAGGGTGGGGAGACACTGGTTGCCCAGGGAAGTTATGGATGCTCCTTCACTGGATGTGTTCAAGACCAGGTTGGATGGATCCTTGTGCAACCTGGTCTAGCGGGAAGCATCCCTGCCTGTGGCAGGAGGATGATCTTTTAAGGTCCCTGCCAAAACCATTCTATGATTTGTAAGTTCTTTGGAAAGAGTCAAAAGTGATTGGTTCATTGATATTACATACCAGTTACACATTAGTCAGTCCACTGATGACTTAAATATTAACAGTTAAAAATTTTAAGGATACTTTTCAAGCTGCAGTTCCTGTAGTAAAAGTGGGGGTTTTAAACATAGTTCCAAGTGGTAAATAAAAGTATTGCAGCTGGGGCAGAGCTCTCGTAAGGCTCTGTGTGAGTGTTCCTGGTCTGCTCCCTTTTCTTCTCTTGTAAGCCCAAAGGCTTTGTTGCTGAAATTCCTAGATGGGTACACAACAGCATGAGGACCTTGCAGTGTCAAGTAGTCTTTATTAAAAAGCCCCTTTTCTGCTTTTATTAAAGATAGTTTCAAAATGTTAGCGTACTAGTGCAGGTGTTAGCAAGACCCAGTGAACCTGGAAACTAGAGCCAGCTAATGCAAAATATATAGACAAATCTCAGTTTTGTTGGTAGAAGGATTACCTCTGATGCACCCAGATTAAATAGTGCTGGAACTGGGCTGGCACTCCTGAGGGGTATTGGCAGACGTAGCAGATGGACTGGAAAGAGTCTCACACCCCTGCCTTTCTTAAAACACCATTTCTAAACGTGATGCTAATGCTAGTAAGTTGTCAAAATGTCTTCTAGAAAATAATTTTTTCAGACACTTTTAACATAGATATCTCTGTTCTTTTCTAATATTTGACTTGTATTGAATTGCATTTCAGCATCAATTGTCACAAGTGTGTACATTGTGTCTGGCTCCTATAGGAGTAGGGTTTGGGGTTTGTAGGAGGGAATTCTTTGTAATATTGAGATGCTTTTTGTTAGGCTGGCTTAAGCATGGCAAAAGACTAGTGTTAGAAACGTTATAGTCTGTAGAGTGTCAAGGTGTGTTTTACACCTTGCCATTCTCCTCACTTGTTCAAAACTTCACTCTGATTACATGTTAAATGTGGTGTGAAAGTTTTAAGGTTGGGAAGGGCTACTTTCTAGAGAGAAGCATTTTATACAGCTTGAAAACTTGAGACTTGCTGTGCTGCGTCGTCGCATATGAATCAGATCTTGAGAGTTGAATTGCTGAAATGAATCAGAATTTTGATATTTGCATTTTTCTGATGTCCCTTAGTTGTAGGGCTGTGCCCTTGGTTTTGCTTGGTTTGGGGTTATTTATTCTGGTTTCGTTTGCATTTGAATGATGGAATTGTCTGCTCCTCACTCCTCTTTGTTCTGCACGTATTGGGTAAGAGGGCCACGTGTTTAGTTGTTTGTAGTTTTGTTTTGGTGGGAGAATGAGTTGCTGTTCACTGTGGGCTGTTTAAACATGCTGACAAGAGGAGTGCTTGTCTGAAGGAATAAGACTGGTTGTGGGTTCGGTTTCTGAGTCATGGTGCTTGATTTCACTGGGACATTTAAGGGAGGACTCTCAGTCATCAGTGGTACTTACTTGCTTATTCCCTTTTTTTTTTCCCCCCCTCAAAATCATCATGGAACTCAGATGAGCTTTTCCAAACTACCTCTTCAGAAATTCAGGTTATGAGTGCTCCATTTTGCTGTTTATCTTGGCCTACAATAAGTACTGTGGAAGCAAAGATGGTGTCTTTTATGTACAGTCTAGCATTTTAGCACAAGACCCTATTGGTCATGGTAATAAAAATATTTAAAGGTTATATGTACTTAGTAAATGAAGGAGGTAAATGAGATAAATAACAATCAGAAATCCTTTGATTTATGTCCTTAAAAAGTTCCCCCCCATTTTTTACATTAGGAGGGTACTGTTAACCTTCAGAATGTCTTGTGTTGTTAAGTCATGAGTATACATATGACATTTTTAATCACATTTCTCTTTGGGGTGATTATAAAGCACTTGCCAAAGGAGAGATAGTAACAGTGTTGCTACTCTACCTGATATCATTTGGAGAGACAGAGTGACACTGGTCATTTAGCTGGTCTCCTGTCCTCAGTAGTGGTCAATAGCAGGTGCCTTGAGAAGAGCGTAAGAACAGTGTGGGTGCACAGTCATACCTCCCCAGAATTCATCTTCCAGCCTTTAATGATTCACAGCTCAGAGAGCCAGACCCTGGGCTGATGGTGTTTTACTTAACAGGCCCTCACTGGCTTTTCTTCTATGAAGCATCCCTGTTGGCTGAGCCCGTGTAAACCTGTAGTATCCATAACATCTTGAATGATGCTACGGTTACAGTCAAAATATTCAGGAATCATGATGTGCATGCAACAAGTTAACCTAAGCTAAATTTGAGGTCCTCTTGCATATTGTCGTTTTAGAAGGCTTACAGAGGAATCTGATTTGATTAGTGCTTCTGATAAACAGTGCTTGGTGATTCAGCCAATGTTGTCTAGTGCCTGAAGGCTGGTTTATGTTAAACGTCAAAGGAGTGTAGCAAGCTACACACTCAGCTGAAGAAAAAAAGAAATGAGAATTGGGTTTGCTTGTTCCTCTGTGATGATGAGAAAGTGATTTAAACCCAAATATGTGTGTGTAGCTCCTGTTTGCTTATGGCTTTGCTTGCACCAACTCTTAAGTACTGTTGGTGGTGACAGAAACTGTGAACAGCAAGCATTTGTGCCAGTTAAAGTGTGACCTGCTCCCCACCCTCCCCCAATAAAAATACCCAGAACCTGCTCCCCTGAGCCCGTTGCCTAAGCTGTGAATGTAGTTCTGAAAGCACAGTATTGCTTGGGGGTTTGTGTGTGAGCTCTCTGCACAAACTACACATGTATCTTTTTCTTTAAGAATTCCCAAACCTTTTTTAAACCAATTGAGTTCCTACTGTATCAAAACTTCACCTCTTAATGTCTTTGATGTAAATTTATAGCAAATATCAGCCTTCAGCACTTAACATGCTTTAGGACAAGGTGTTAGTCATGTCTTTTCCCTCAACCTGCCAGTACAAATACCTTCTAGGGAAGGCAGAGGCACCACTGGGACCATTTGTGATTTGACTTTGGGTGAAAAGAATGAATTACCTGAGCTGCTGCAGTCAGTACAGCAAGAACCTAGTGTTCAAACTTTACCAGTTGTGAATTTACATGGTTGACTGCAGGCACAAATATCTAACACTTAAATTGGCCGTGGATCACACTTGCTTCAATTTTTGATGTTGCAGTAAAGAAAAGATTCAAGAGTTGATTACACGTGTGTTGGAATTTTGGAAATTGACTGTAAGCATTTTGATAATCACTGAATTTCCTATAGTAAAGTCAGCTTTTTTTTGGTTAAAAGCACAGAGTTCTCACATTGTGACACAGGAGTGTATAAAGTTGCTAAATGTGTATTTGATTTCATCCCCTTTAAAGCTGTTAACAAATATTAATTACTGTTCAGAAGTGAAACTGACTGAAAAATGACCATCAGGAGGAAAACAACAGTAATTCTGAATTTAAATACTAGTTTGAAGCTCATTCTTAGTTACATTTGGCAGAATCTGCCATTTTCAAGGCCCAGAAACAGTTTTTGTCTTGGAAATATAACTGGTTTTGCTGGCAGATAAATGCCACATAATTTAAAATACAAGCTTCCCAGTAGCTTTCCAGGATCCATGGTCAGTAATAAGACTGTTAAAACATGCAAGGAAGCAACAACTCCTGTTTTGAGGTATATGTAGTCAAGGTCTACCATTCTGGTTATGATAAATACTGTGGAGAAGCAGGGAAGGTGCAAAAAGGATATGGATTTACTGTAGGTCAGCACTAACTGCAGTGAATTTTTTTTAAGAATTTGCATAAATGACTTTAGTGTCCTGAGGGTCTGGCTATTTATTTTAGTATACTGTATAAATGTTCTAACACTGATCTTTGCCTGAGCAGCTCTGATGTATTTGTTGTCATATAGCCTGCATCCTGAGAACAGAACCTGATGTAAACCAGTTAATCCCACGAGCCTATTCTGTCCTTCAGCGGTCTGTGTCCAGCTCATCAAAGTACTGCACTAAGCAGAAGCTGGGTTTGACTCATATCAGAGTTCTTGGTGTTCCCTTCTGACTCTTGAGAAATCTCAGGAATTTCAGCCATGCCTGGCATTGCAGATCACGACTCCACAAATTGTGTTTATCTTCTGTGAGGGATTTTGCAGATTACAGCAATTCACTGTCACATTTGATGGGTTCAGACCTTTGCAGGATTGCAAATTAGAGCCTTGAATGGTGGATCAAAGGGGCAGAGGAAGATCAAATGCTTACTGCCTCAGCCAGCACAAGACTGGTGTGTAGCAGATGTAAAGCTAGCAGGAGGCAGTAAATAGAGAGGTGGTTCTGCGCTCAGGACGTAATTGAGCTATTGAATTCCTTGCCAGAAGATGTGGCTGTGAAGGTGGTATTTGCTAAAGGCTTACGTGACCTTAGAGAAGGCCAAAGAGGTGTGTGAAAGAAAATCCAGCAAAGGGTACTAAGATTGAGGGGACATCAGATTTAAGAGACCCCAGTACACGAAACCTGGTGGACACTGGGATGCGTACCCAGGAGAATCATTCTGCTCTGTCCTGAGGCTTCTTCACAGCTACCCACTCGTGCTCACTTTGCTAGAGTCATGATGCTGAGCACAGCAGACCTTTAGTCTGTTCCAGTACTGCTATTCTCAGGCTCTGGGATGGTTTTTTCCCCCCCTGTTTGTCTTTTTCCCCAGTTCTGCACTGTTATTGCACAGCTTGTATCAGGGTTAGTTGAAGTTTCTTTTTTTTTAACCATGGAAGTAAGTTTTCAGGAGGAAGGCATTGAAGGCAAAGTCAAGAGCAGCTCTTCTAAGGTTGTATTTAGATATTTACCTCAAGCTCTGGAGGCTGCAGCACAATAGGACCTGAGCTTTTTGTATGCTTGAGTCTGGAAACAGTCTATCAGAGCTCATTTGGTGCTCATCCTGAGACTTTTCCAGCCCCAGCCACTTGCTGACAGCTGTGGTGATACAGGAGCAGGAACAACATGTAACTGTGCTGCAGCATCTTCCCTTCCTCATGCAGGTTGTCCTAGTGATTTCTGCACTGTACCCTGTGGGCAAACCCTAAAATCATCAGCTGTGCATGGCAGTAAAGTCTTAGAGCTGTGCACTTTTATCATCATATGAGAAGGGACAAAATTGCCTGTATGTTACATTTCTGCCACGCTGGAAAAAACCCACCACTATTTGTCATTCGTTTTAGAAAATGTGTTGGAAATGCCACAAGACTTGGCAACGTTGCAGGCCTTAGATAGTTAGTGTTGGTAAGACCTGAGATACCTTTTTCTCTCTTCAGCTGATTCTCATCTGCCTGGCTTGCAGGACCTTTAATTTGTCTCCCTGAGATTATCAGTTTCAGCACTGAGAAAGTGTACTGCTTTACTCCTAATACTTGCCAAAGGCTTTATTTAAGTAGTAGAGAGGCACTAAATGACTGGGTTTGGTGTTACAGTTGCTTGTTCTGTTTATGCTTTTTGATGCTTAAGCCTGTTCATTGCTAGTTTGTTTGCTTAATTTTTTCTTCCTAATTGAGCGAGTCTGTACCCACCTCTGACCTGTTCTTTTTTCTCTTCAGCTGTTCACTACGGTACAAAATCAAGAACCTCCTTTGAGATAACAAGCAGCTTTCTGTGGAGCTGCAGCAGGAGATTTGTAGCTGAAGGTTTTTTGTTAGATTTTTTTTTTATTTAAAGTGAATCTCTCCATTCCTCTGACTTCTGCTGGAAAAAAAAGAAAATTGCCTTTCTGAAACTTGACATATGAAAAGCCAAAAGAGAGATATATATTTTTTAAATAATATTTATTTACTTTTTTTAGTAATTTCAGGATAATTAGACATTACTCATGTTGTACAACCTCAGTGTTGCACTGTTGGCATCTGCGCCTTCTCCATAAATCGAAGGCCCCCAGGTGGTGGTCATTGACCTGGGGGTGACCCTTGGCCCTCCTCTTCAGCTTTGAGCACTCAGATATTGTGGGCTCTCTCACCACACTGCTCCCTCCCCATCCTCACTGCTCAGGATGTCCAGCACCAAAAGCTTCCCTGAGCATCAGGCCCACAGCTCTTGTAAACCCCTTGGATCTTCATCTTTCTGGGGAGCTTCCCTAGCAAGCAGCCTTGGGCTTTTAAATCTGAGTTCTCATCTCCTTGCTATGCTTTTGCATCTGGTAAAGTGCCACCCCCTTACACAGTGCACCAAGTCTCCCTTCATGAGATGTGAGCAAGAAAGTCTGCCACCCCATTTGGCCAGGCTTTCCATACCTGGAACAAAGCTGCCCTTGGAAGCATCGGGTGGGGTGGTGTCAAAGGCCAAAAGAGATGTATCCTGGAAAAGCATAGGCATCTAGTTTTTCAGATAACTGAAATAATGCTTGGGGTGGAACTAGTGGAATCCCTCTTTAATGTCCAGAAAGGTAGTGGGTTCATGAACTCTCTATAAACTAAGGTTATATCCTCCAAAACCACACCACCAGTAAATAAGGCAATAGTCATTTTTAGCATTATCAGAAGTTTACAGACCTTCAGAATAGCTCAGTTTTTAATAGTCCTCTTCTAACTGCTTGTTGAAACCTTAGCGTGTTGAACTTGCATGTTATCATGAGCTAACAGGGTTCTAAATGAGTAGCTGGATTACAGCTATAATTATTGTACCAGTTTCATGAACATTTTTGTTTCTGAAGCAGCAGAACATTGTTCTTTTCTGAAGCTTTAAAATGAGCTAAGATGGTGTTAAATGATAATGGCAATGATGTTAAACTGTTGATTACCAGCTTTTTTGGGAGACTGTTGCTTTAACTGTGTGTGGTACTCTTACTACACATTTTTAGGCAAAGAAATTGACTGTCTGGTTCTACAGGATATTATGCAATTTCTCTCAGACAGAAGGGCAACCGCGCTTTCTTTTCCTGAGTGCTTGCTCATCTGTGTTCCTCAGGTGTCATCATACATCTCCCTCCTACCTTCCCCAGCCCTTGCTGTGCTTCTCATTTTCTGGCGTTTTATTCTGAGTGATGATGATTTATAGAGGCAGTGTTTTGAGGCAGTGTTCTGTGTGATACAGTGGGAGATGGGATTTACAGAACGTTTATTTTCCAAAGTAATCAAAAGCCATCATGGTAATTTTCTCATCTCAATTTTCTCCTGCTTTATTGATTACTTTTGTTTCAACCTAGTAAATCATGCCAGACTATTTCTCCAAATGAAAATACTTCTAGTTTTTTAACTAGTAGTGACTTTCCTGTGCATATGAAGAATTTCTTCCCTGTATTGCAGGACAGGAGGCAAAATTAGCATTAGGCAATAATTACCTAGCAAAGATGCAATAATTCTAGCCCGAGTAAATGATATCTCTTTAGTCAGAGACCCAAGTTAACTAGTCCCCTTCATCTCCAGTCAACAGAATTAGGGCAAAGTGACCCTTCCATACAAATAAATTAATGGATGAGATGCTGCTGTTAATAAATTGTAATATTTGTTGCCTGTCCTTATTCTGGTTGCCTACTAATGGGAAGAGGAAGATAATTTTCATAACCTGTTCCCGTCTTATTAATTGGAAACCATGTAATGCTTTTAAGTAAGAGGTGACAGTAACAATGCCACTGATTGCTGCAAATGATGATGTATTTTTTTTTATTTCAAGAAATACTAACTACTGTAGAAAAGAAGTGACCAGTTGTCACTTAATTGTAATAGGTACAAATGAAAAAGAACCCCAAACAAGCAAAAATAAGGCCTGAACATTTGAAAATGTCAGCAGTGCCATTTTGATACCGGGAAGCGCTGGTTGGGGGGAATAATTCCAAGGGACCATTTTCATATATGGTTTTTTTTCTGGTTTTTAGTTTTTCCCAAGCTTCTGCTTTTGACCTCTGTCTTCACTGATCTCTTGGGTCAGGCTGCCACCCGGCCTGAACAGAGCCCCACAGCCATCCTGGTGGGAGGGAGGTGTATGGTGAAAGAAAAATTAGCGGTAGTTGTACGATCCGGGAGGAAGACGTGGTAAGGGGAAGGGTGTGAGGGTCAAAGGATCACAGAGGGGGTTTCCACCCAGAGAAAGATGAAGGAACAGAAACATTTCCCAGCCAGCAGACAGACCTTAAGCTGATGGTTTGCGGCGGCCGCTCTTGTTTCGTCCTGATGTAGGGAAAACCACAGAGGTGGTAACTGTGGCAGCGCACTGCCAGGCGGGATAGAAGAGCCAGTGGTGCCACCGATGGGAAAGATGGGTGTCCAAGTGTGGGAGGGAGGAAGGCAGTGGGTGTTTTGGTCAGTGTGGCACTGCTCTTTCATGAGCAGCCATTCAGGGATCTCACCGAGGGAAGGGTATTCTGGTTTTGGTGTAAGGGGGTCAGTCCTGCCTCTGGAACTGCTTTTGTCTGCTCAGTGGCCCTTTTTCTCACCTGAGAAGATGGGCAGGGAGGCAAGAGGAGCTGGCGTGCAGGGGAGTAGGTTAGCAAGGGGAAGGGGAATGAAGTTCCTTTTTCATCCTATCCAAGCAAGTGAAGATCAGAGAAATTCTGGAAATTGCAGTTCTTCCCTGATACTTGTTGGTTTATTCCATTAAGTTCATCGTGATCCAACTCTTAATGAGAGAAAGATGAATAGAAATACTTTGCATGCAAATCATATTCAAAGTGATGTAGTTAGAACAAGTGTTAGTATCTGCAACTTAAGCACTTGATTTTGCAGCTTCCTTATTGTTGTAGTAGTATTAAATACACAGTTTCCAACCTTAAAGAAGTATAACTGATGTATGACTCTGAACCTTTTCTGGCACAGCCCACAGTGGTGGAACACAAGCATCTACCTGAGTGACTGAATGTATGCAAAATATATTTATGTTACATTGAATATATTCTAAGGAGTAGAAAGGAAATATTACGCACTGTATGGAAGTTTGACGTGGTCATTTTGTTCATATCCCCCACCCTGGTCTGAAAAATTATTGATGTTTTTAACTAGTTTGAAGCATCGTGGTTGTAGCTGATACAGAGTGATTCAATGTCATTGTGGATTTGTTGAGTGTGAAGAGGAAAGAGAATGATTTTGTTACCCTCATCTTCCTTCAGTTTCTGCCATGGGAATCAAACAGCTGAGTGACCTGCCTTTGATCAGAGATGGCATGTCAAAATTTCAAGCCCTGACACCTGTAGAAATGCAGGAATGCTCATGAAAATGGGAACAGACCACAAGACTGAGGTTAGCACTGCAGCAGATGGCTCTACACGTATGCCAGGGATAACATTATCTACATCAAAAAAATACAGTGAGAAGTGCTTAACGTAATGAATCATTGAGTTGTAAACAAACAAAAAATAAAATGAAACATCACTAATTTATTTTTACTAATGACTAGAGATGTACATTCTTTGCTAAAAAAAAGAAATTTCAAGTGTTTTTTATATAGGTTAAGAGAGAAGTAGGTACTCTGAACAAAAGGCCTGGCACACAACAGCTTTCCAGTAAATCTTGTAAGAATAGCTATAGACTCTGCTTAGAATAGTTTGTTTGAATTTTATTTGTGATTGCCAGTCTGTGAATAGCTTTTATTCTAAAAGCATTTTTGGTAATAAATGCAGAACCATCAAACTCTCTACAGCTTTTTTTTCATGCATGAAGTCATGCTATGATGTTTCTGAACTGAAGTGCTGATGTTTTGTTGCTGTTGGGCATCCTAGGAGCCCAACTGAAAGGCAAGCAACCACAGGATATTTTAATTAACATCTAAGGATATTTATTGTTTGAAATCAACATTTATTTTTGCTTTAGTTCTTTTTTCTTTTCAACTGCAATGACATTGTCAATTTCAAACAAAGTTCCATTACAAGTGAAGGTTTAACCAAAAGTATTTGAGTGAAGGTGGAGGATTTGACATCCTGGGAGCAACGGCCTCCTCTAGACTCTGTGTTCACCCAGGCTGTGTATTTGCCAGCACCTAGAGCTTGCTTCTTTAAAACCTGTGCATTAGTTATGGGGCTTTTTTAGATTGTCTGCTCACTTTTTCTTGCTCGTGTAGAAAATTGTTTCCACAAAGGGCTTCTTGTGTACTTGTTCTGTGCAATGGCATTTCTAGTTCTTGTCCTAGAAGATGAGCAGGATTTGTGATTTCTTTTGGGGGAGCTCTCACATTTACTTTTCACAGAAGTCCTACAGATTCTTGTATGTACAAGATTAACAGCAGCTAATGAGGAATTGTTGGAAGATACCCATTTGTTAATAACTTGAGCAGCGGGAGAGGAGGGAGGATGACCCACTGTGGTGGTGTACATAAAGAACTGTCTTTCACTAGATATATTTTATTTTTTTTGTGTAGCTAGTTAATGCATTTGGACAAACTCAGAAGTTTTGGGATACATGAACAATTCTTCAGCTTGTATGCCTGAAATGTAGAGTGACGTGATATTTAAACAGTTCAGTTTGAACAGTTCTACTTAGAACCACATCTTTTATGATCTGTAAGTCTGTTACATGGGCATTTTATAGAGCAGTTTGTTGTTTCCAGACAGTGGGTTCCTTCTGATGGAGTATACTGGAGAGGTTGGATTTCCTCTGAAAATGGCACTGGAATAAGTTTCCATCACTGTTTCCTGGTCTGGAGATGTAGATTCCTCTTCTTAATTCACCTCTGGGGAGGGACCTTGTTAACAACACCTATTGGATGTTACAAGTCAAATGGAGTTTCATGCTGAAGGTTAAGTGCCCCTTGCATTTGTATTCCCTGTCACTACTCCCAAGGCTGGATTTCTTCCCTCTAAAATCCAAAAGAAAACTGTTCTCAGCCTGTCCTGTGTTAGCTGTTCTCCACGGTTGCCACTTGTAGTATGGGTCATACTGCATTTTGTTGAGTCTTAGTATTATTTTTCTCTACCAAACTGATGTTTTGGGAGAGCTGAGAAACTACTTGGTTGGTTTTTTTTCTTTCTTTAATAGCATTTTACTTGAATTTTGGGTTCATATAAGCTGTGAATGATGATGAGGTTCAACGACAGACAAAACTTAAACAAGTTTGTACAGCTGCTTTTTGCCTTTTGCAGTGATTTTTCAGTCCACGTTTGTGGAGTGAATGGTTTGTAATGCTCGTGGTTAAATTAGTTACAGTTATTCCATAGAAACTATTAAAACTTTAACATGTGAATGAAGAGATTTGATAAATAGTGGAGATGAGGAGAAAGAAGGTATTTTATTCTGTTTCTTACAGTGATGCATCTTAAATGCCAGCAGGTGGTCTGTTCAAAACTACTAGTACTATTGCTTTGAGTAAGCCATTGTGCAAAGCAAGGACTCTGTTAATTCCCTGTCCTTACGAGCACAAAGGATTAGTAGGAAACAGTGACTTCAGCATTGTAGGATGTCATTACTGGAAACCTGTTAGATGAAACTTCATGTCAAATATTTTTATTAGCCACTTGGTGTGTATATATAATTAGAAAATTTAATATTCTGTGCAGATTCAACTCGTTTCCCATAATAGAACTAATCCTCCCAGCATTACTTGGTCTGTTTACATGGTTTTGGCAAATGTTATTCAAGTAACACAGCTATAAATTTGGTTTTAAGTGCATTTAGAAATCGTTTAACTTTAAAATCAAGTCGATTAGTTGTAAACCATCTTGCAAGCTCATTTTTTGCAAATTCAGTACAACAAATTAGCATGAACAGTAATGAACATTCAAAATCATTTATTCCAGTTAAAATCCATTCTGAATTTGTTATAAGCAAAACATCCTTTAAGCCTGCTTCTTGTATGAAAATAGTGTCCCTGCTCCTCAGCAGAGCAGTTAGGTGTATGCATGTTAGTCATACAAGTACACACAAATTCAGCTAGACTCTCTGGTTGAAAGGCAGCATCGAGAACACATGTATTACAAATAGCATAAAGCAGTCAATCTGTGTTTACAATGTTTAGCAGATAATTTTTAATTCAGGCATAAAATTTTCATTCAGCCTAAGTAAGCCAGAGATGGTTGTCATGATGAGATTTACATACCATTAGCTCACATCAACTGATGAGCAGCCGAGCTCTGTGGTAGAAGGCTGGTTAGATACATTATCTGTGATGCCAGGAGGCTGCAGGTCACAAAGGTTTGCTGGCTGCGTGCTCGTTTCCTCTGCCTTTGTGATTACTTGATAAAATGAAGTGCATCGCTGTGAACAATTGACCCTTTCGAGCAATCCAGGCTGGTCAGCAGTCTAAATCCACATTTTAAAGCCATCATTATAGCCTCAAACTTAAGAGTTTCCAGGGTGCAGACAAAGGTGTTGTCCTCCTTCAGTACCAGTCGTGTACCGTTTTCAGACTTTATGAAGTACTTGAATTGAATAATATTTGAAGATACCGAAAACTCCTCCGGAAATCCATCCAGCCTGCTTTTGGACACTAGTACAATTCTGGATTTAATTTTGGCGATGAAATCGGGAGCGTTACAAAAGATCCGAAGTCCTTGTGAACGGTCGTGGCTGTCAGTTATTTCCAGGAAAGTAGTCTCTCGAGATGCTAGCTGTTCCTTCTCCCACCTTGACTTCACTGCATCCGAGAGCACCTTAAGCTGGAAAAAATCTGCTTCTTGTGCCAAAAGTTGATTTTCTCTAAACCCTTCTGGTAGCAGAAGTTCTCCATTTCGGAGGAAGTTGAGAATGTGTCTGAAAAGGAGTCCATCTCTGTCTATGAAGTAATGACCATCTGCATCGAATGGGCACATTATTTTTCCATTTATGATCCCTTCCAGAAAAGAATCTGGATATTTGGTTAGTGTCTGTTTTTGTGTGATATATAGATAGCCACCAACATTCAGAGTAATCAGAGACGTTTTATAGTCCTTGTCTTGCTCGGTGCCCTCGGAGTTGCTGTGTTTTTCTTCGCATTCATTTTCTCTCCTGGTTATTTTTCTCTCCATTATCGAGGCTAGGACGGAAAGGCAGCTATCTTGCTTTGTTCTTGTCAGCTTGAAAAGGGTTTTATTTATTTATTTATGTTAAAGCACCTTTATTCAGCTCCGGCAGGATGTTGGAATAGAAATGCTGCTAGCATTGCTCCGACTGTCAGCCTGGGTTTGCAGTAGGTGGCGTGTCTGCTGTGTATGCAGGGAGATAGCAGGAGTATGACTGTAAAGGAGAATTAGCATTTAACTGTATAAGGGAAGAAGGGTATCACAACTGTTTGTCTCTTGCTTTCCTTGAAGTCTGAGAAGTTCAGGTAGTGTTGGGGGCTACTCACAGAAATACAGGCTGCTATTCTAAGAGACACTTGATTTTTAATACTTTAAGATGCATTTGTAGTATCAGGTGGCCAAATCATGTTTAGTGCTTACAGTGTTAAACAGATAGCTTCATTTAGGTTTCAAGGCATTCACTTTTCACAAAGCATCTTTTCCACATTTTTTTCGGTACCGATTCCAGCACCTGGTGCACACAGCAGGACAGCAGGGAAAGGAAAGGTGTCCCTGTCTGTACAAGGGGAGTGTTGTCTGTGGAGTGTGTGCACCTATATGTTTGTCGGACACGTGCGCAGTACCGAGACATTTTCCAAGCAGATGCTCTGGAAGTGATGCTGAGGACTTGTTGGCCTGGCTGTTGTAAGTTTGTGGTGAAAGCTTCCATGTGCAGTCGGGGGGAGTATGGCACCAACACGAGAACCGCAGCCCCATTAGGTTTTGCTTTTTACCTTTCTCTGGGCCGTGGATAAAAAACAGTTTGGAAGCTGGATTTACTGTTTATATCGGTGATGATTTTTAAGTCACAGAGGCTGTCCAGCATCAGTTTGTTCTGTGTCGACAGAAACAACCCAGCTGCCCTGTGGAACAAAGGGTTAGTGTGCCTACAGATAGCTTCCAACATCACAGCACTGCATAGCTTAGCAACCCTTGGCACGGGGAGGGGGGAAACATGGGCAGAGCACGCTCGAATCAAATGGCTGTCTTCTCTCCATGAATCTGTGCTCTCAGGCTCGCTCTCAGTTGCCTCCTAGAAAAAAAGGTTTCCCCTTTAAACATTTGCAGCTTGGAGCAGGAAAGGGAAAGCTCTCCACACATCTCCGTGCGCGTTTCCGTGGGGAGCGGTTGGATCCGCAGCGTGCATTCCCCAGCACGGGTGGCAGCGAGCACTTACCTTGGGCTGGACCTGGAGAGGAGGTCCCATCTTTTTCAGGATGTAATTTTTACTTTACAGGTAGATGTCCTCTGCTTTGCCTGACTAGCAGTGAAAAGTCAGGTTATTCTTCTGTAAATTCTTCTGCTTTATTCCTAAATATTTTATTGCCACTGCTCCCAGTGTCTCTAAGGCTGTTTATTGCTACTGGAGAGTCAGTGCTGTAATATTTCACTAACTGATAAATCAAAGTAGTAGAAATAAATGCACCTTTTTTTTTTCCTTACTCTCTATTCTCCTTGCCAGGGTATCCCTAGCACTGATATGCTAATTTTTTTCTTCTGCTGTATGTAATATATTAAGCAGATATTATTCATTAGATTTGATTTATCAGGAACTAGTCATGGTTTTAATTTTAACTCCTCGATGCCATTGATATGTTTATCATAACTTTAGTCAAAAGAGATTTCAACCAGTTTCTAATTTTTAAACATTCAGGCTTTTTCCCAAATTAACTCTTTTCACAATTATTGCGTGACTTACTGAGAAAATTAAAGAGCCCATTAGTTTCAGGTATGATTTTATTTTTATTTTCCACTATAGGAGGCAGCCATTCCATTTCAGCTGATTGTCAAGTGATGGAAAATTCAGCTAATGTGTTTAGACTGTGTATGGCTACTATGTTGAACTATCTTAGGGGCTGTTAAACCCTAAGAAAATAACTTCTGTGGTGCTTTCATCTTACACAGTGATCTTGAAACACTTTGAAGCTGAAATAAGAATGTCCCAGCAGTAGTGTTTTCCAAGGAGAGCTGAGATTTGTAGAAGATAGGAAATTTTTTGTGGCCAGCTAAGCTGTCTACATTTGAAGAGACAGCACTTACAGAACAGTGTTCATTTAGTTTTCCCTGCTCATCATCTTCTCAATATTCTAGCACTTGCAGTTGAAATTTTCCATTTTTGTGGAGTAAGTATTCTTTGGAAGATCAGGCAAAATTATTTTAGTGGTTTGTATGATAAAATATTCAAAACTGATTTGCTGTGGAAAATGTACTCTGTGGAAATCATGAATATTTACATTTAAACCTTTGAGACTTGAAAAATGTGGAGCTGCTGTAAAATTTTCATCACCACAAACCCATGCAACTTTACTTCACTGCAGCTGACAGTCATCTGTAACACAAAAATAAAGCCTGCCTCACCTTTGTGAAAAATTTCCACTTTCTCTGCTGTACTACACGACAACTTTTCCAAAGAGCCCTCGTTCTTCCTGAGCACTTGGTGATAGGAATGCTATTAATAGTAGTACCTGCAGTTTTAGTGAGGTGGTTTTGTATAGCTCACGGGCTTACTTAGAGGAACTGGATTTCTTTTTTTCCTGTCCTTTTTGGAAGATCACCCAAAACTTTGTTTTGGTGAAGGTGTGCAAGTATGTGTTGCAATCAACTTAGAGACATTGACTGTTCCAGTGCTCTTGAGAGTCTTTGTGTTGTGCACCAGGCATGTGAAAGCTGAGATGTGCCCAGTGCATCCCAGATCTTCTCTCTTCCCACGTGGATTGAGACAAAGCAACTTGCCCTTGTGTGCTTTCCCACACCCTGAGTGAACTATTGGTTTCTGCCCTATCCAGCTGAAGCATCCTGCTTGCCAAGCTTGGTACCTGGCAATCCTGAAGTGACTGCTGCTTCACCAATTGGTGGTGTCACCAGTGTGCTGGGGTTGGCCATTCAAGTAAGGGATACCACTGGAATCCAGTAACTGAAAGGGTATTGGTTTGGTTCCAGATTAGGTCAGAAAATATGCTGAGCACTCTTGCACACAGTTAAGAAAGTGTCTGTAGTAGTAGTAGTAGCAGTACTCCATTTCCAAATTACCCTTTGGGCTGCACCAGGAGGGCAGTCCATAGAGCTTTTCAGTTTCTGCTCAACCAGACAAGTCATCCTGGAGACAGTGAAAATGCAGTGCTGGTGTCTTATCAGCTACACAGGGAAAGAAACTTGAGGAGGGGGGCTAGACATCTGCTCCTCATTTTTTCCTACAGGATTCCCTTTGGAAAATGACCTCACTCCTCAACTTCCATCCTCCTCCTGAACTTTCTAGTCTGGAAGCTTGAGCATGCCATGGAGCTGAGGGTTTAGAAGTGAGCACAGCACAGGAAAGTTGATGCTTTACCAGTGGTTCAGCTTATTCCCATGTCCCAACAGCATCAGCTTCACTGGGAGTCTGCTGTGAGTGAAAATGACCTGGGTTACAGAAGACAGCTACTTGTAGTTAATACAGTACAAAAGGATATGAGGAGACATCTCAGCCTCAAGAGGTAGAGACTTTTGAAGTGTATTGGGAAGCCATGCTAATGAAATCTGTTTGGGTTATTGAGAAAATTTGTTAGTCATTTAATGTCATAACACAGAAAATCGGCCAGGTTGTTGGACAATTAAACCATTCAATAGCTACTATCTCACAATGTTGGTGGCATAGATGTTCTCATTCCAATAATAACTCCACGTTGTTGATTAACAGCTATTGAACACAAGCTCTGCACGCTAATTAAAATTGAAGATTTTCAAATCAGCCAGCCTGAACAATTTGCATTTAGTAGTTGTAAAAGAGCTGTCTAAGAAACTCTTATCAGCAGTTGCTGTTGATATTTTTAATAAGTTTTGAGCACTGCAGTTCTACAAGACTGGAAAGCAAGTGCTGTGGCAGTAGTTGAAAGGTGAATTGGATGGCCCAGGTATTTAAGAATGAAAAGGTATTGTACAAAAAGTAATAAAACGTCGGACTTGAAAGTCAAAATCAGTTCAAAATTAAGGGAGAGTAAAATAATACTGATGAATGTGGGTGGAGGGAAGATGGAGTGTGCCAAAAATTTTTCCCCCATTTTTTGATTACAATTTGTTCAGCAAAGAAGGTGATTCTTTTTTTTTTTCTATTAAATCTTTGTCTTCTTTGTCATTTTGAATTAGAACATACACTGTATTAGCTTCCCTTTCATTTAACTACAGAAAAATTATCTGCAGGCTTCAAACTAGCAAATGTTAAGCAGAGAATTATCACTAAAAGGTTGCTATGATTTTGTTCTTGGTCCTATTTATTTTCAGTCAGTGATCAAGAAGGAGATAGTTCTGTTGAAGTTTGGAGAGGATACAGACATGGAATGTAATCAATAAGGAGACACATTGCTGATGCAGAACCATTTGGATTGAACCACATTTTAATATGAACAAATGTGAAGTTTATATGCCCAGGGATGCACTGTAGATGGGGCTTGCAGGACCTGTGTCTGCAGGAGGGTTAAGGTAGAAGCTCTGTCCCACGTATAAATGCATCATTAACAACTGAACATGAGGTCATTGTTCTGGGGGGCAGACAGTAAAACAAATGTAGGATGTGTCTTTGGATGCCTAAAGACAGGAGTGCCAGGTAAAGAGTGGGTGATCCTGTTCTTCAGATGCACAGCTACCAGGGAAGGGTGGTCCAAGAAGGGCACCAGCTTCCAGTCTGCCCTTTGAATGGAAGAGAGGTGCCACAAAATGACTCTGGTTTGGAAGAGCAGAGCTAAGATCTAGTACAGGATGGGGTCTGCTCCTTGTCCAGTCCTCACATGCAATAGCCTGGGAACCTACAGAGTGGTGTAAGTGGGCAACGGGAACAAACACGACTTCTGACTTGGGTGCTGGGAAGCAACAGCTTCTGCATGTTGAGGAGCTGGAGGCACAAGTGCCCATAGCCTGTCCTTACCATGTTTGCTTCTGCTTTTTCCTGCTGCCTGGGAATCGTGCGTCTTGAGTCAGGTCTTCATGCCTCCTTCCCTGGCACCACTCCCAAAGAGCAGGAGCTGGTCAACTCCAGGTCCTGTTCCACGTGCTGTCAAGTCTGGCTGTGAGAGACAATGCCTCAGGAGAGACATTCATGAGCTGAACTCTCTTGGGCCAATAAGAATTACTAAGAAGCTGAAAAATAAGCCTAATGAAAGATTCAAGAAAACATGATTTATTTTTATTAGGCTTGATAAAGGTGGAGAGTGCACAAGTGCTTGGATGGGCAGAAATGTTTTCGTAGCAGGCTCTGCAACTTAGCAGTCAATGGTCTAACAAAACCCAGTGGCTGGAAATGGGAGCTGGGTACAGTCAGACTAGAAAACAAACATATTAACATTTCCAAGCCAGTCCATGTCCTTCTTTCAGTAAACCACCCCCCAACCCCTGTCAGACCATCTTCTCCACAATTCCAGTAAATTTCCCCAGTGCCTGTTTATTAAGATTATCCTAAGTGTTTCAACCACAATGTGTTCATCTGGTGGTGATTGTCAGTAGGATTTGGAGCTGGAATTGGCGTCTCCCCAGCCTATCTCCCTGTCATCTCATTGATGTGAGAGTCAATGGCTGAAATTCCTTATGGAATTGAGACCGGGATGTTCAGGCAGGGAGGTTGGGGGGAGCAGGCGTTTGGCAGAGAATGATGGGTTATGCCTGTCCAGAGCTGCACTCACAGTGTACTTGTACCTGCCACCCCACACAGGACAACTGTGAGCATAATATGCTCAGGAAAATGTCTGGTTTGCCCTCTAATTATTGGTTTTATCTAGTCTTCCAGACCTATGCATTTATCTTGTACCATCTCTTTTATTTTGGGTAAGTGTTTTTAATGGGGAATTGCAACTTTCGTGCCTTGTTCATTCTTTGGCTTCTAGGCCGGTGTGACTATGGCAGTATCAAGGCAGACATGTAGCACTTTGGATGTCTTTCCACTGCAGCGAAGGCAGACCCAAGTCTCTGAACTTGAGAATGAGGACTAATTGGGCTAAGAATGGAGTAAAAACCACAATCCCCCACTACAGTCTGGAATCCAAAGGTTTGGATGCATTTTTGCAGATTTATTCTGCTAGACTTTCTGGATGTGTTAAAATGCCCAAGAGGACCCAGGGAAGTGGGACATAAACCTGGGTTTTTGAGCAGTGGCTGAGCTTTGACAGCAGATTAGCTTAGCTGCAAGGTGATGTTATTGAAGGCTGCAGACAGCTTTGTACTGTGAAGTGACTGGAACATGAAAAGCCAAATCTGGATCAGTGGTAATTAAAAGAGGGTGTTAGGCAAGACATCAAAGATGAGATATTTATTACTAAGGATAAGCACATTTAATTGGCAGGTTCATTTCCTAAATAGTTGGTGCAGGGGAAGCTGTCTGGTTCACTGATCTTGATTCTTAAAACTTAAGAATAATTTGAAAGCTGTGCAAGGTGCAGAGAGGTTGGTAGTGGCATGTCAGTGTTCAGGCAGCTGGCTCATGTCAGTCTAGGCTGGTTAGTCTTCAACCTGTGCCGTGGAAACTTGTGGACAAACTGCCACGGAGTTCCAAAGGTAGAAAAGGTCAGAAATATCATAGGATGGTTTGAGTTGGAAGGGGCCTTAAAGATCATCCAGTTCCAACCCCCCGCCTTGGACAGGCACACCTTTCACTAGATCTGGGTGCTCCAAGCTCCATCCAGCCTGGCCTTGAACACTTCCAGGGACGGGGCATCCACAGCTTCCTTGGGCCACCCACTCCAGGGTCTCACCACCCTCCGAGAGCCCCCTTTGGGAGTCTCCCCTCCACCTCCCTGACTAAATGAAAAACCAGTCAAATATAATGAATGCCAGCAAATAGGGCTTTATGGGAAGGTTTTCTGGTCAAACCAACCTGATTTTGTTTCTTCTGGAGATGCAAGTTTAAAGTAACAGCATGTTTGCACAGCCTGCTTAGCATTTCATATTGCACAGAACTGAGAATCTTGTGACATTCCAATTCATGTCTAAAAAAAAAAAAAAAATAACAAAACACGAACACAAATAAA
>VWZY01006407.1:45102-66567 GCA_013399075.1 Chloroceryle aenea
CAGTTACCAGAAAGTAATTATCAGTAGGAATCCACTCAGGTTGTAATTTGAAGGGCTTCCTCCAGGATTAGCAAGAGGGGCAGCAGTAAGTAGGAGTCACTGCTAATAAAATGGGTTGGGATTGACACAAATGCTGGTTAGACAGTGAAAAACTGTGACAGGGCTGTCGTGGTGTGACTGGGATCACTTATTTCACAGAATCTGCTTAAAGACATTGCATTTTAAACAAGCCAAAGGCAATTATACACCTGGGAACAAGGAATGTAGAGCACATAGGTAAAATGTGAGGCTTAGGAAAGACTCAAAATAGATACATTAATGATATAATAGCCAGTCAGCTCCACCAACCCCCAGAGTTTGATTTTTAGAGACGAATTGATCTTAACCCAGATTTAGCATTCTAAGCATGAAGTACAGTCATGGGACACAGATGCACACCACTACCACCCCCAAGAAAAAAAACCACAGCTCACAAAACCCACCAGCGCAGGGCAGAGCAGTGATTCCTAAAAGAGGTGGCACCAGACTGCTTCTGAAAGTCTCCCTTCCTCCCTCTCTTGGCTGAAATGGAAAGATTCTGCTGAATAACCTTGAGATAGCTGAAGTGAGGGGAGAGAAATTCCAGCTCCTGTATCTTCTGGTTTACCTCCAGCTATGGTTTTGTTAAAACCAGTACAATAGTATTACCTGGTTTATTGAGAAGATGATGGAGAAGTGACTTGATTACAACGTATGAGTACTGTCAAAGGGAGAAAACACCAGGTACTAAAAGGCTCTTTAGCCCAGTATAGAAAGTAGTAAGAAGAACCAACTGCTGGAAGCTAAAGGTAAATCTGTAGTCGAAATTAAGCAGCAGTATTAGTACCACTTTAGCCACAAATAAAGTTCTGGGTTCTGTACAGAAGAAAGAACATTTATCTGTCTGTGATACACAGGAGGTCAGGCAAATTTGTCAGTTTGTCTCTTCTCACCATAAACCTCAGAAATCTGTAAAACCAGAAGGGTTTAATAAAAGTTTGCCTTGTTTCCTTCAAAGCAACCTAGAAAAGTATGGCATTCTTCCTTCTTGCAAGGTTTGAATTTAAATCAAAACCCCCAAATTTAGATGCAGTAGTTTTAAAATACATGGTGTGGCAGTAATCACTCTGCATTATTCAGGGAGAGCAGACTTAGATTTCCAGATGTAATAGTGTTTCAAACGAAAAGTCAATGGAAAAATTCGAGACATGGAGTGCCTTGTGTGACTGCATCAATGCTGCTGAGTGTTTCAGTTATCTTCCCTGGCACTGCCAGCTGCAGGCGATGGTGGCAGAGCAGAACCAGGAGCAAGATGAGACTCTCGTTGGGAGGACAATTTAAACAGTGAGAACTAATCCAGCCGTTAAAGTTTATCCTTTCTTGTTATGCAGGGCTGTTCCAGAAGTGTTTGTTTCACACTTATCACACTGGCTACCCCCGGAGAGAGGGATAAATACACACACACTCACTGCACCACAGCATCCCAGTAGGATAGCAGGTGTTTGCCTGCCCTCGCTTCTCTTTTCCTTTCAAGCTGCTTTTACTTTTTAGGCTTTACACCTTCACAGAGAAGGCTGCTGCTCTTCTCTGTTAGTTGTTGCTTTAGGCTAAAAGGTGTTCACGCTGGATTACAAAGTGACTGTGTTACAGAGGTGAATGTTCAGAGAGCTCTATTAACTAAAACTTAGTATATGGTCTCCTAGATTACTAAATGGAAGCTTTAATTTCTTTTCCCCAAGTGTTAGCACGTGTAGCTTTATTGCTTCATTGCATTGTGTTCCTTCAGTGAACATGTATTTTTTTTTTAATTGTATTGTAATAAGATGAAAATAGTTTACTCCCTTTCTGAGGATAGGAATAAAATCAGCTCTCATTTTCTCTTCAACTAATTTTGAATACTTTGATGATTGGGTTCTCTTTGTAGATTATCATTTTCATGGTCACTGACTGTATTCAGTGCACATTTCCAGAAAACAGTTTCTAGATGAAGTCAGTGCAGCAATCTAGAGAAAGAAGGACCATGCAGTTACCATCTCTTATTTAAGTTTGGTCTTAGCGATTCATTCTTAATATGTAAAACATCTGATGGCAAAATAAGGGAGTGTAGGGGATACCAGCTCAGCACACGTGCTTTTCCTGCTTATTTCTTTGGTGTCTAAATCACAGAGACTTGAGAACTTAAGTTTTGAGGACTTAAAATTACAGTGTGTTTAGTAAATACTTAATTAGAGAAAAAGTATTAAAGTGTTGGTGAATCTTATTTTTAATGTCCAGTTTTACTTTGTTTTTTTCATTCTAGATAAACTTTCCTTGGAAGGAATAGTGGTGCAACGTGCTGAATGCAGACCTGCAGCTAGTGAGAACTATATGAAGCTGAAAAGGTAGGAGTGCTCTACTACGACTGGATATGCAGTGTCTGACTTTGATGCTTTTACTATTGCCTTACTATGATGGATGACTTTAGTATCATGGTCTTATGTAGAATCATATATGGTGGTCTTATGTAGGATTTACACAGGATTGAAGCTGCTTTTGGGGTAGATTTACTGGAGGGGGAGAATGAATGCTGACCTGAGGCTTGTACCTCCTGGTATTGTCTGGTGGGATGGTGTGGACTTCTGTGTTCCATCACATGCAGAGCTCTTATAGAGTACCTATTGTGCCTCTTCACATGTAAACATGTCAATGTATGGCTATATTCATATATGACTGAAGCTGAATTTCCTGAGGATTCAAAGTTTCCGTTGGTCAGGACACGCTTCTTGAGTATGGGTTTCTATGGGGATCACCCAAATTTAATTTCACTTACTACTGGGCTACTCTGAAAATAGATTTAAAATCCCCAAGCAGGAAAGAGTTGAGGGAGCAGTGCTGTACCTGAATTGGCCTGCTTGCTAGAAAGGTAAGGTCTGAAGATGTCAGAGTGGCGTGGAAACTGCAAGGCATACGTTTAATGGAATCATTTAGTGACTGCTGAGAATTGAAACCAATACATCTCAAATTTACCATATGATTCATATAGCATAAGGATAATTAACTCAATGATGTTCTCTAGTAATAAATCAGATTTGGATTGAATTGTGCATTATATTAAATACATATTGATATATTTTTAAGCATGTGGGTTTTAATTAAATTGCCCTTTTATATTGGGAGTTTGTTGAAAAGAGAGAAGTGCAAAGAAGGAAATTTCAGGAAGACAATCATCTATGACTAGTTTCAGAATCATCAAAAAAAAATGCAGAAAAGGCAAAATTATATTTTTTCCCCAATTCCTGATCTGTTTTCTGTGCATCATATACTACATTTACAGTATCTTATGTTTTATTAACCCCTCTGTCATCTAAACTGCTCTAGAATTTCTGTACTCTGTTCATTCAGTTCTGAGACTTTATGTTCTAGCTGTTGGCAAATCAGTACCACAAGTTTGCTCCTGTACAGCGAACTGCTTTATTTCAGACTGTGTCCTGTGATTGCTGTCATGATTTTTATCATCAGTGTGAAATGGAGTATGAAGCAAATGTGATGTTACTAGAAAAGGGCTCATTTCAATCTGGCAACTTTAAATATATACGAATTACAGTCTGTGGGATGTATTTGCTTCGTAATTGTTTTAATCACAGGTTGTCTGATCCAAGTACTGTTTTGCATTTTGTACAGTTTTCTATTAGTTGATCAGATCAGCTTCATCTGGTAAGGCCACAGCAGAAGACCAAAACAAAACTGAGAGCTTTAGTGACATACTGTTCAAGCTTGGAGGTTTTCACCATTCTGCTTTCTGTCACGCACGCGTGCCTGCAGCCCCCACTGGGCTTGCATTTTACCCTGTTCAACTCCTGTAGGAGCAACAGATAAAAACATGAAAGCAGGTTTTGTGTTTGGAAGCACTGGCAGCTGAAAACTGATGGTATTACTGTTTTCTCCTTCCTATAGAAAAACTGTCAGGCTGTGCATGTCTAGTTTCTGACTTTCACTGTTGTTAAAGATTTTTTGTCTTTACCAAAAAGTTAGGGATAGAATGTCAGGAAATGGCCTGAAGTTGAACCAGGGGAGCTTCAGGCTGAATACTGGGAAGGATTTCTTTACTGGAAGGGTTGTCAGGCAGTGGAACAACCTGCCCAGGGAGGAGGTGGGGTCACCATCTTTGGAGGTGTTTAAGAGCCAGGGAGATGTTGTGCTTAGGGACAGGGTTTAGTGGGTTTGATAGGGCTGGGAATAACGTTGGACTTGATGACCAAAACTATTCTATGATTCTGGGTTTTTTTTCTTAATCTTTATCTGGTGGGACTCAGCATGAGATTTAACAGATCTAGCAGTCATAGCCACAGAAGAAATTGGTTCATGTCCAATTACCATCTCCAGTATTTGAGTAGTAGAATCTAACTTTTCTCTTCACTCACTTTACTGTCTCCCACCTTTAACATGCTCCAGTCTGCGTTTGTGCTTAAAAAAAAGTGACAGCATTGGAGATAAAGCACACAAGTTAAAGAACTGTGGTTTCAGTCACTTTTTTATTTACTGTTTTTATTCACATTTTTATTCTCTTTCCTGTTTACTGTTGTGCTTTACATGAGAGAGACTCTCCAAAGGTGGAATTGATAATATTGATAAAACAGCAAGTCTGTTGTGTAGGCTGTAAGTGCTACAATAATAAGTTGAGTTGGGAAGGAAATAAAATTAAAAGATAAATGCAGTTGCTTCAAACTTTGAAGATCTAGAAAATGAAGTTAAGCTGCACAATCCAATAACTGTAATAATTTGTTTTCTGAGAGCTGACAGTGACCAAAATGGATTAGATACCTCCCTGGTATTAAATGCAGATATGGATCCCATCTGGTCTACTGTCTGGGTCAAGGAAGCTGGCTGGGTAGGTGGAGTGGACTGGCATTTGATTTCCATGCTGCTCTGTAGAGCTGCAGCGAGAGCACAAAGCAGTGGTCTCATGGTGGGGCTGCCAGCAGTTAGGGGGGAGACAAGTGTGTGGTGTGGGTTAAGGATGGGTAAAGACAGCAGAGAATTTGGGTCAAAGTGTTACCAAATGTAGCAGATGGGGTGGGTTTTTTCCCAAGAAGCAGCTTTTGATTTGTTTATGGGAATAATGTAGGTGACTGATGTTGAGAACACTTTGAACAAGCTACAAATGCGTGTCAAGGAGTAACAACTGAGAAAGGAAAAACAAAGGTTGTGTGACCTTCACTTGATATTTTCCATTTTTTCCATATTTTCTCTTGTCAGCAGGCTTATTTTATTTTATTTTTCCATTTTCGTGAGCTTCAAGTTCTAGGAGGGGAACAGATACCACGAAACACCTGCAGTAGTAAAGCTTCATGCTATTGAATTTCCTAGCATTGTTTTATTAACAATGTGTTTGTAACACCTTGATGGTTAGTTATACATTTGCAGTTACTGCTGGTGATGCTCTTGAGGCTAGCTGGGGAATAATATGTGGTTCCCAAGCACCTATCCTAATTTCTTTTTGTGGGAGTGGATTTCATGGTCCTGCTTAAAAATATTTGGACTATGAGGTGAAAAAAATAGGCAGACTGTTCCCAGCTGTAGACAGTTTTACTGCATGGTGGCCACAGAAAATACTGTCCCTATGCTGCTCTTTCCGAGTGGTGCTTCTCCTCTTGGCCCCAGAATTACAGAAAGCTTAGAAGAGCTGTTGTTTAACACTGCAGTGAGGCTGGTGATCCCTGTCATGCTCTTCAAGTAACTTGAAAATGCATCTTGAAGGGTCGTGACTGAAAATGGTAGTTGCAAGGCTCCAAGAATTTTGTATTATCTTCTTGCTTTTCCTTTTAGAAGTTTTCTGTGAAGAGTGTGATGGAAGTCCTTAGAAAAAGCTACTGAAAGAAACATGCACAACAGGGTTTTGGGAGAAATGATTTGCAAAACAATCCAGAATAATTAATGAGCTTCTGTATTTGAGAACTCACATTTTTTCCAGCCATTCTAAGGAGGCCACTAAAAGTCCCAACACTTGGTGGTCTTAATTAATGTAGACAAGTTGCTCATCTTCTCTAAAATACTGTGAGAGTATTGACTGACTGACAGACAGTTCAGTAGATTGCTGAAAATGAGCATTATGCCAGGTTTTTTTCCCCAAATGCCCCCCACTAGCAGAAAAAATGAATAATTTGACCAGCATGCCACTTCATGTGGATATGCTTAGTTGGCTGTGAATTCCCTTTCAGAATAAATATGTATGAGTATATTTGTGCATTTTCCACAGAAGTTGACAAGCTGCACAAATGCTGTTCAGTTTGTTTGAAGTGGGAGGCCCTTTCTGCACAAAGCTGGGATTGCATCTGCCCATCAGTCAATGCAACCTTGATTCTTCAGGTATCAAAGATCAATTTCTTTGTCTTGAAGATTTGGTGTAATACAAGAAGTTCCCTAAGTTTGTTTGAATAATTCATCAGTAAGTTCAAAAAAGTTGTGGGTTTTTTTTCCCTCATATATTAAAATATTTCCAATTCCAATTCTTCCTGTAGAATAATGTGCAGTTTGTAGAACATGATGTAATAATCATGCCCATAGAGTTAAGCTCTATTGTCAAGAGATGTATTTTATATTTCCCTTATGTTCCTGAACACCTCCCAGTTTTTACAAATCAAGCAAATAACATTCTACTTGTGAACGACTGGACTGCAAAGTAGCAAGCACACTAATGCTTGAGTTTCTTGGTCCATTTTTGGTCCATTTTTCACTTTTCTTGAATGGAGTAATGGAGAGGAGCACGTAAGTAAGGTTAAAGTGAGATGAGTTCCCCAGCAGAGAGGAGTGGTTATTCCCCATTTCAGAGGTTAGGAGAGCTGCTTTTCTTGGTTTGTTACGTATTTCTTTGTGATCTTAGGCTCTTTTCCACGTCTCATGTCCTTTCCATTTCCTCTGTCATCTTTTCCTGTTCTCACAAGTGCTGTTCTGAGACTGGATTTCAATAGGTCTTTATATTACTGTGCTTTTTTGTTCAGTGATATTAAAAACTCCTCATTTTTGTTGGTGCTTCCAACCCTTATAATAATGCTAATAAATAAGGAATGACCTAATGTTTGTCATGTAGCAAGTATTTTATCATGTTTCTCTTAAACCTGGATTCTGAAGGTTACCTTAACCTCATTGTTGTCTTCATCTTCTAGTAGCCAGGTGTATATGGGCTAACTGACCTTCTTTCCATTTTATAAATATTGTCATTTCCAGGTGAGGGGCACAGAATCACAGAATGGTTGAGGTGGGAAGGGACCCCTGGAGGTCACCTGGACTCCAACCCCCCTTGCTCAAGTAGGGTCACCTTGAGGGAGTTGCCCAAGACTGTGTCCAGACACCCCTGGAACTGAAGTTGTGTGATAAGATGCTGGTGGGATGCTCGTGTGTTTCTCAATAATGGTCACAGTGAAAGTGTTCTGTGCCTTTTAGGAAGGGGCATTGTTGGGAGAAGCCTTGCATGAAGGTGATTTTCAGAAAGAAAAGAGGTGCTTAGGGACACATATTTAAGAAGGGTTTATGGCAAATATTGCATGGATTTTTTGTTACAATCTAGGGAAGGAAATTAATAGTTGTAACTGGAGAGTACTCACTGTCCTGTTTCTTTACAATGGAGTTCATGAAACGTTCTATTCCTCTTCTGCTGGTTACACTGCTTCTTTTCCTCTGCTATCAGAGGCACTGCATTTAAGAACATATGTAGTTTGCCTTTGTGGTAATTAGCCAAAAAGCATCCATTTCCTTTTTATCTACTGAAAGGGGCGAGGCTAAAAATAGTTGCCCTGGAATATGTTCAGGCTTCAGTCATAACCAGCTTCTTCAGGCTGAAAAAAACCTCGTTCAGAACCATTGCTCAGCACCAGAAGTTCTGGGTACTTGTATTTCCAGTAAGCCCAAATGTCCATGGCACAGATTCCTTCTCTTGAAACCAAAGTCTTTGGTGTCGTACGGTGCTGGAGGTCCTTTTACTGTTTCCAGGGCTACAATCATTACAAAGATGTCTCTGCTGCTAAGGTGCTTTCCAGATTTCAATGAAGGACTTGATTAGTATTTAGGGACAGTCTTCTGGTTCCCAGGGCAGCACCAATTTCTTCTTTTCATCTTCTTTTCCATCTGCAGGATGAAAGTCCTGCTCTAATGGGTTGAAATCTCTGAAAAAGAGTGCAGTTTCTTAATTATCATGACTTACCTTGGGTTGCTATACATACCAACTTCCTGTTCTTTTTGTTTACCATTGTGCTTGACCCTGTCAGGCAAGGTGGGATAATTAGCTGGTATGAAAAAGGCCATTTCTCCATCAGTGTCAGAGTTCAGGTGTACATCTTTGTTCTCTCCGTTGCAGAGCTCGCTGAAGCTCAGGGATCTCTTCCTCACCACCACGCCAGATGCTGTAGTCCTGCCGAGCACTGCCAGTGTTCTGGGTTCTCCAAACTGCTTTGGCAACTACCAGGCTGACAAGCTCAAATTTACACAATATGTAGAATGTCAGCACCACAGCACATCTTCTATTTTTAAGCAACTTTATTCACATACTAGGGATGATATTTGCAGTTTGTGAGAGATCCGTAGACTGGTATCATCCAACAGTTACCCTGCTGCCAAGGAGCTCCAAAAATTGTACAGTATCACTGAGTGCTAAAAGGTATCCTTGTGCAAAATCAAAGATTAGA
Organism: Chloroceryle aenea; assembly: GCA_013399075.1. NCBI lineage: Eukaryota > Metazoa > Chordata > Aves > Coraciiformes > Cerylidae > Chloroceryle > Chloroceryle aenea. The sequence goes on from VWZY01006407.1 coordinate 53,778, forward strand.
AGCGCTAAGTGTCAAGCTTTGTTGGTGACAAATTGATTTCCTGGCTTATTAAAATAATTCTGACATTCATAGAACTCGAGGGAAGGTGCTAAAAAAGTGGCCTGACAGGTGACAGGGTCCATCCAAATAGCACTTGCTTAATCTGGTGATATCCCAAGTAACAAGTTCATAGATGACAAACCATCTGTCCTCTATTGCTCATTCTTTTTTGAGGCTCCAGTTCTTCAGAAACTGGGGTCCCCTGTGATCAGTGGGTGGTTTAATTCCTGAAGGCAAAATTCCAGTGGGAGTTTAACTCCTAGAGAGCCACGGGGCCAGCTGCACCACGAGGGAGGTACAAAAAGTGTTTCTCAAAGGCTCTGTGGGTGCAAAAAGACCCCAACTTTAGAAATTAATCACAGCATTATATTTTATGGGACAATTTTACATTCTCTAAATACCCCAGATATTCATACAAGATAGCAAAGCACTGCAACAATCAGTTGGCACTCAGAGGAAATCCTGAAAGGCTTTCCAGAAGAGAGGAATCTGTTGCTTGCCACAGCTTGGAAGAAGCAGAAATTAATACAAAGGACCACTGCCTAAAATAGTTCTTACGTGTATTTGCATGCACAAATACAACAGTACTATAAAAATGATTAGTTTTCAAATTCTTTTCATTTTCCATGCTTGCAATTAAATAGAGACCTATCTGCTCCTGGCCTTAAGAGAAAAATACGCTGTTATTTTAATTCTGTTACCATCACAAGGCCAACATGACTGTGAGAGCGCGCGATGGTTTCTCTTTGAAGTGGCATTTTATCAACAGAATGTGACTTAAATGTCAGCACTAGTCATGCACAAATCACAAAATCATCCCTTCCTCTTGAGTCGACATCGAGTTTGGAATTTTGCAGGTTGCTTTTGTGCTTTTTATGGAAATACAGTTCTTAAGTGAGCCTCATAGGCACTAAGCATGCAATGTCTGGGGTTTCTGGTTACGCCCTGGTACAATGTTTCCGCTAAGCTGTTGTCTCCTTTGTTTGCTGTTAATGGTTTGGCTGGGATTTAGTCACTGTCATTTCAGTATCTGTGATGCTTTGCTGAAAATTTTGTGCTATAGGTTAAACCGGTGCCAGCAGTGGGACCTGACACAAATGCGTCTGCACTGGTAGAAAGAGTGCTAGAAATCTGGCTGGAAGTGAGCTGAATCATGCAGTGTCCTTGGGAAACTGTCGTAGGGCTGATGTGCTTTATCCATACCTGAGATTGGAACAGGAGGGTGGTCCTGAGCTGACCTTGTACCTCGAATGCTGTGATGAACCCTGACAGGAAAGCCAAGAGTGCTGCGGACTCACTGACTCAGTTCCTGTCTTCCCTGCTGCTCATGACAGAAAGCTGGAGCTGAGCAGTTTAATGACAACTACCTGTAATCACAAAGGTTTAGGATCAGTGTTACTTCCATTTACAATTTTGTTTGAGTTGTTCTTGTATAATATGTTTTTTCTTCTGGAGCACACACATAGGTATGATAATCTGCAAGGTCTTGCAGCTGGGTCAGGGCAATCCCAGTATCAGTACAGACTGGGTGATGAATCACTCAAGAGCAGCCATGTAGAGAAGGACTGGAGGTTACTGTGAGATAAAAAATTGGACATGAGCCAGCAATGGGTGCTCGCAGCCCAGAAATCCAGCTGCATCCTGGGCTGCATCAAAAGGAGCATGGCCAGGAGGTCAAGGGAGGTGATGCTCCCCTCTACACCACCTCCTGTGATGGAGTAGGGCACAGAGCTCTGAGTCCACAGCACAGGAAAGAAAAGGACCTGTTGGAGTTGGTCTAGGAGAGGGCCACAGAAATGGTCAGGAGGCTGGAGCACCTCTCCTGTGAAGGGCTGAGAGAGTTGGGATTGCTTAGCCTGAGAAGAGAAGGCTTCAGGGAGACCTTCTTAAGACCTTTCAGTACTCGGAGGCTTGTAAGCAAGATGGAAGAAGACTTTTCACCAGGGCCTGTAGTGATGGTATGAGGGACGTTAGTTTTAAAATGAAAGTGGGTAGGTTTAGATCAGACATAAAGGGGACGTTTATAATGAGGGTGGTGAGACACTGGCACAGCTTGCCCAGGAGGCTGTGGATGCTCCATCATTGGAAGTGTTCAAGGTCAGGTTGAATGGGGCTTTGAGCAACCTGCTCTAGCAGGAGGCATCCCTGCCTATGGCAGGGGGGTTGGAACTGGATGATCTTTAATGTCCCTTCCAACCCAAACCATTCTATGATGCTATGAAAGTAATACACAGATAGTGCAACCTACAGCTGCAGACTGACTGAAGTTGGGATGTTTTGGAGGCTAGACAGATTTTTCAATTGCTCAATCTCTCTGTGTGTCTTTTGTGTCCCACTCTCCCCTCCTTTTTCTACCTATCTCACTTAAAGTTTGTGAGATGCTCCTGGTGTTGCCAAGCACTGTTGAAGATTTGCTGATAGGAGTTCAGGGTGCCACTTTCTGACTCAGATGAAATGACAAGTGAGTTTATCCAGGAGCTGTCTTCATCAGCAGTTTTAAAATACAAAACAATTTCATTCTGTCCTTCTATTGACAATTTAACTAATTCCAGAGATAGCAAACTTCCAACTTTATTAATGTAATAGACCATCCTGGCAAACAGTTCACAAAATTCATTCTGCTGCAAGTCCAAAGAGACCTGTGAGAAGTTAACACAGCACTACCTCAGAGGTCCTGAGCACACCGGAACAGTAACTGAGAAAAGTGTGGACAGACTGGCTCCTAACCAAGGTGCATGCCACTGAAGTATCTATGTCAGGTCTTTGAGTACTTCAGTGTTTTTTTGGGAATATCTGGCAACCCCCTTTTTGAATGCTAGTGGCAGAATGGGGAGGAGCTGTACCCTGTGACTTGTAATACAGATTTGAATTGCTGCCCTGCTGTTCCCTCAGATTGTGTGCATAGGCTTGAGTGCTGACTGAGACCTTGCCAAGGAGGAAGATAAAGAAGAAATAGTAATGAATTAGGAAATGAAACAGCTCACCAAAGAGCTTTCCTCTGCTCCTTCTGCTCTTGGACCGTATTCAATTCTGAGGCTTTGTGCAGCGCTCCCAGTAACAGGCATGGGGAAGTTTGGGGTTCCACAGAGTTTACAGGGCTGGTTTCTGTGAATAGCAGAAGGCTCTGACTTCATGATTCCAGTCTGCAGCCGGTGGAGGCACACAGGCTTCTGTCCTTCTGCAGAACTGGTTGAACCATGTTAACTCAGGTTAGGGTAAATTAGGAATATGACAACAACTTTAAGATGAAGAGTATGAATGTAAAAAAAATAGGCTAGCACGAGTGCTTAACTTTTTACAAACCCAGGCTCTTGTTAATCCTTAGACCACCATCACGACCATGACAATACAAGTACTTAAGATTTAAAAGCTGAAGGAGGTAAAAAAATAACTTGCAAAATCATTTTTTTAGGAGGGGGGAACTAAACCAAAAAGTTTAGTTGGGGCTGGAAGAAATGAGACACATTCTGGCTGCTAAGCTCATTTTTAGAAGTTCCTTTCATATCTGAAAGAAGGAAAAGGAAGGATCCTACCTCTCCAACTGTGGTAACAATAGCTGTTTCTGAGGTTAAAGCAAGCCCTATATTCAAAACCTATTACAAGGCTGAACATTATCTGTATGGTTTTTCCATAAAATCCTGTTTCTTCTAACTGGAAAATGGGCAGGAGAAAGAGTAGCACAAAGATATCCATGGTCAGATTTCCTTATGCAAAGGAAGGAAAGAAAATCCCGGCTTTCTGGAATATGTTTTGAATTGAAAAGTCATCTTGAAAGAGAAATTTCAGTGTTTGTGAGTGTAGGTGGGAGTATAAAAATGTGTGCTAAAAATAGCAGACTACATGGAAATCAACACTGAAATGTAGATGCATACCTGGGGATGTTACTTGATAGTATTTGAGGGAAATATGTGCTAGGTCTGTATTTATATAGTAATTTTCAAAATAACTTTTAAAAAAAACCCTCAATTTTCAAGTTATATTTCAAATAATAGCTTTATTTTTAATTTCAGCTCGGGCTTTGGCTCCTGTGCTCACCTTTGGGAACTGCTTATAAAAATCAAGATCATTTAACTACTTTGCAATCAGTGTCATATGCTCAAAAGGGGCTTTTCAACAAAGTCCTTGAAAAGTAGATAGTTTTTCTCTAAAGTACATCCCAAAAGGCTGAAACTATGATCAAAAAGTTGAAAGCTCTAAGAAATAGCTGTATTGCAGAATGACCTTCCAGATGGCAAGAGGTTAAACTGATCAAAATCGTGGTTTTCAAAAGAACTGGGTGGTTTTTAGGCTCTGGTGAAGCCCAGCTATGGCTACAGCAAATTGAGAATTTTCACACGTTGTCTTTATGGTATCAGCAGTGAAATCCCCACTTTGTAGATGGACACAATGTATACCTTCATGAGGTTAATTTATTTACACTGTATGAAATAAACTGCCCTTCCAGTCACTATTGCAAACCAACTGGGAAAACTTCTGTTCAGTGATTCTCTTGCTGTACCCAGTGTCTTCAGAAAAACACATTTCAGATGTGCTCTTAAGTGTCAGTTGGTCTTTGTTGTTATCAGCATGATGCAGTAACAGCATCTGTCTATGGGAATGCAATTTATGATAAAATACAGCTAATTAAATCCCTGAAGGATTGATGTTCACGCATGCTGTGAAACTGAATCATACAAATATTTCCTATTAAATTGGAGCAGAACTGAAGCATCTGTTTAAATTTTTGGACATGTGCACCTAAACCCTTTTTCCCATCTTTCTACCACAGATGTACAGTCGTGAAATAAAATTTATTACTGCCATATCAACGAGGAGAGATAGGGTAGCTTGGAAACACCTTCAGCATAGCTATGCTGCCACATAATGGAGTAGGAGTGAGGGTGTAGGTTTTATAAACTGACACCTAAATCACCTGATCTGACTACATTACTAGAACAGGGATTATTGCTATTCCTTTTGAAACTATTTTTAGCTTTTTTTTTTATATGTTAGTGGACAAATATCCAGTGTAGTATCCACTTCAGGAGGGAAGGTGCTTCCTACAAACTGTACCTTTGCAAGGACAAAGCTTGCAAGGAGCTCTTCTGGATTTGTGTCTTTTTATTGCAGTCAGACACAGGTATTTTTCCCTTCTCTATCCTGAACTCTTTAAGAGTTGCTTGGTGTGGTACAGAAAGAATTAGCAGTGAATACATCCTCTTGCTGTTTCTAAAATAAAAGGTAACTTTGAATATTCCTTGGGTATTTGTGTGCACCCTGTGGAGGATATTTATTATATAGCATTTAGATTATATTTTAGTTATTTATTTCATTGAACTGTATGTAAGCAAAGCTAGCAAATGACCCACATTAGCTGTAGTCTGCACATGCTGGTTTTTGTTCCTGAGCACGCCTAAGAACCAGTGCTTGTGGAAAATGGGCTGTGGATTTGTGTATGCAGTGAAGTATGTGAGTTGCTGTGTAGCCTGTGCCTACGTAATCAAATTTGTCAGAACATAGATTGGAAAAAAAAGGAATGACTTGGTTTAATTACTTTATTGGCTCTTACAACCTAAGAAGTTGTCTTCTATTGCACCCTGCTTCGTGTTTGTAAATGCACGTAGTACCCCTGAAAGAGAGGTTTCACATGCTTGGATTTCCTAAGCATACCATTTGTGGAAGGCTAGAAACTGGCAAGATGGAGAAGAAGATAAAAGTTTGGGGGGAATAATTAAGATTGTATGCTTCTTCTCCGTGTGTGTACTGGGACTCCAGCCATGAAGGAAAGCAGGATTTGTGAAAGCTGCTTGAAGAGCAGCTACTTGGCCTAAGCAGGGTGCTGTCATCATTCAAACTGACGACAGAAAACCAAACAAACCATAAACTGGTCTATTGATAATATTTTCCAACAAAAATGTTGAACTTCAAACAGGTAAAATATGCATTTCTTCTAATATATTTGTAAAAAAATAACGTTGTAAAATAGTATGCAAGGGGTCCCAGGAAAGCTTTACTTCCTTCAGTGAATCTAAGCTGGTATATTTTGGCTATGGATACACAAGTTGGGAAGTAAAATGGCATACAGCTTTTACTTGTGTTTTTATTTCTCTGAAAGGATCAGTAAATTCAAATGAGTTTTTACACCTCGGGGACTTCTTGGTCCCCAAACAGCTGGGTGATGAGCCTGGAACAAGACCCTTGAAAATAATATCCTCTCCTGTAGAGGAATACAACCAAATTAAACGTATGTAATTAGTGATGTGTTCCAGTCTGTACATGGGCATCTGTATGATTGGTGCTGTGTAAATATTACAGAGATAAACATGAGTAATGAAAATCAGGAAGTGCCTAATTATGCATGAAGTAATTTGGAGTTACACATCAATTTCAGAAACTAATGAGTGAAGCACAAGTGCCCTCTGTATCAACCAGAGGAGGCAAAGAAGATGTTTGCCCAAATGCCACACATGCCATTATCTTAATAGAAGGTGAAGCACAGAGTTCAGGTCTGGGATTTAAGAAATGTCCTGAGATGTCCAAAACTTGCTGGAAAACACATGAGCTCTTTCTAAGTTCAGGAAGACCTCACAAAATGGACTTTGTGAAAGTGAGGGAAACATCTTGTTATGCAGTTGTGCCCATTTGATGTATTTGTGTCTGTCTAAAAAGTGACGGAGGTACAAGACATGCATTTGTCAAAATGTCAAAGGCAAAAACCAAAACGATGTTTTGAATTCATGACACACTACACCAACCAAGTGGTTAGTGGGATCTTAGGGGCCTGGTCCCTAAATGCTGTCAAATGAAGGAGGAAGACCTCCATCAGGTGCAGCAGGTATTTAATCCAGCCCTTCAGCCGTGGTGCAGCATCCTCTGTCTTAGCTGTAGTTTGGGTTCATATAATACTTTGTTTGCTTTTTAAAATAGTGTTGCCTTTCTCACCGCTCTACCTCTACTGTGTAAGCAAAGCAAATACTGTTACAATGGTGGGGTTGTACACAGAAGCTACTGTGACAAAGGTGGAGGCCACCCATTCTGTAACACTGCCTTCAGAATGATTGAGCATTACTTGGTCACCCAAGTGCTCTTCAGATAACCTGGCTTCTCACACTGACTTGACGATTCCATCTCCTCATTAATCACTATGAACACAAGCAAGTGCTGTGGAATGGGTTACTGTCTGAGTAAGATAAATGGAACCTGGCTTTGTCTTCAGGTTTCAGCATGAATTGAAAGTCCCCTGTGTAAGGAATTGAAGCTAAAAAGGGTCATCTGCTCTGAGCTCTCAGGGACCAGGCAATTAGCACACACTTCTGTTTTGCCTCCTATTGAGAAAAATCAGTAGTTTTCATTCACAGTATAGGCATCTTCCTTCCTTTAAAAATAAAGAAAGTTTTGCTTTGGGTTTGTTCAGGATGTTTCTTAAGTTAAAGAGAAGAAAAAGTTGAAAGTTTGGCAAGTTGTAGAAGTACTTCCAGTTCATTGAGCTATTAATAAAGAAGGGAAAGGAAATCAGGTTTGGAAGATTTAGCTATATGAAAGATATCTGACAAAAGAATCATCTCATTCAGACATGGTTTCTGTCTGCAGTAGGTAAGAACCTTTTGGAAACAACTCTTCAGAGTAAATGACTCCAAACAAGCAGCTAGTAGGCCATCTCCAAGGAAAATGAAGCTGTAGTCTATTTATTTATTTATTAATAAATCAGCTTATAAGAAAGACATACTTATCTCCATCAACAGTTTCTGTTCCTCACTGAAGTAGCCTCAAAGGTGCCCTACTTTAATCTTAAAGTGCAACAGCAGCTTCACGATCTCCACCTACAACGGGATGTGTTTCTTCTGAGAACCCCCAGTATAAGAACAAAATTCAGTCTGATGTCCCTAATCTCCTAAGGGAAGTAATAATATTTTATGATGGCTGTCTGTTGGCCTCTCTTTTCTATCCATTGATTATCTTTTCTCCTCCATATTATGCCTTTACTCCTTTTTTGAAGAAATATTTATGTCATTGTGGCTTTTTGGTTATTTAAAAAACTCATCTAAAACCCTCCCAATTTCCAGTAACGTGTTTCAGTCTGCATTTTCATTCTTCATTTTTTCTAGCTTTAGGAGGGTGGGCCTATCTGAACATCTAACAGATCCTTAGGCTTCTTGAGACCACCCTCATCAGATTGTGACATTACTTTGTTCTACCTAAATATGGTAACTCTCAAACTTTTTTTTTTAAACTTCATTTTAGTTGTTCTAGTTCTTTTCTATCATGGGTGTAAATGCCCAACTTTGTCATGGATGTCCATCTTGAACTAGTAATTTAGTTTCTCTGCAGTTTCATTAATCAGCAGGAATGTTTAATTTTTTTCCTTTTCTATCTGTTTTTTGCTAAGCTTGCCTGTTATTCCAGCGTGGTACCTCTGTATTTATTTGCATGTTCAGGGCATGGCCCAGTGGGGTTTGTTAATACCCATGTAATGTGCCTGTATCCAGGGGTTGTGAAAGGCATTACATTTGAGATGGTCACCTCTAGGATGCCACGTTCTAAAGGACAGAAATAGGTGTATGAAGAAGCTGGCCAGTCCAGATTTGGTGAGTGAACTGATGGTGTTCCTCTGCACGTCTTGCCAGAAATTCCGTGGCGTGGTCACTTCCCAACTTGAGGCAGAAAACAAGTTCAGCCCATTTTCCTTTTTCTGTGTGGGTCACATGAGATGCTTCTTCCCTCCAAGACTGAAACCAAAAGTCTTGCTTTTGAAATTACACTTACTTGAGTCAGAAAGTCTTTCTTTCAGTTTCTCTCTCTCTGACTTACTCCCAACAATAGGCTTGCAAGAAAATATGCCTTTGTGTCCTTCTGTTAAGAGGTACCTTTGAGCAGAAGCTAATTAAATTTACCACAGATTTGGAATGACATTAAAACTCCCTTCTTTTTTTTTTCCCCTCTCTCTCCTCATCTACTGTAGCTGTTTATGACATTTGATTACTAGCCCAGTAATTAACTTTTTTTTTTTCCTCAGGACTGTCATTTCAAGTGAACGAAAAGAAATGACAACAATGTCTGGTACAGTTTCTCTTTCTGCATTGTCAATTTTATTGAGCTGGAGTTAGTGCTTAGCAGCACATCCAAATCTTCCTCTATTTCCTACAGACCTGCTTGTAGCCGTGCTGTAGTTACAAAGGAGAGACTCTGTTGCCACTCAATTTTGGTATGCCCTGGAGGGCATAACTCGTGCCTTGCACTGCTCAAGGGAAGGGAAGAGTGCAGAGTCTCTTCAGTTTTCCTCCTAAAGCCAGCACGTTATGCTTGGCCTGTGATGCACATCGTGTTATATTTGAAGTATCTAACATCTTCTGTGCCTCAATTTAAGATTGTCTCTGATGGGTCAGAGCAAAAACTGTCTCACCTAATGGCAGCGAGAGTTTTTAGTCATGGGGTGAGTTAGAGAAGACTGTTAGAACAGGGCAAGCACTCGCTCATACTCAGCACAATTCTTGAGTCTCTAGCAGCTCATACCTCAAGGGCTGTTGGTTTGTGTTTAATAACCATCACCACAGTTATCTTTGGGGAATTTATCCTTTTAAACCGATCGGCACTCCTAGCATCCATAATACCCTGCAGCATTGGTTGGCATCATTAATTTACAAGTTGCATGTTGCTGCTTCCCTGTGTGTTTGGTTTGAATTTTCCTGTCTTGATAGATAGAAGGCTTGCTAGTTCTGGTATTCAAACCATGCAATCATTCCCTGTTTGTTGGCTTCCTGGACCAAATTATTTCGTAGACCTCAGTCATATCTTCATCTCTCATTTTTCTCTTTTCCAGCCCTGAGGAGTCCTGCTCTTTGTTCTCTCTTACAATGTAATTTGTTCCATACCTCTGTGAATTTGTACTGGTGTATAACAGTGCCCCAGTAGGTCTTGTTTCTTTTATTGTGCTTTCAAAGAAAAGAAGACTGCCATTTTTAATGAAACACTGATTTGTTAATTGCAATATCTCACTGGCCTGGAAATAATCATCTTTGCTACTGAAGATGAATAGGATAGTAGTGCTGAAATCTCACTCTGGCTTCTCAAATGCTTAGCTCAGGTTCATTTTTGTGATGCAGACATATCAGATGAGCATCTAGCCAATGTGCCAGCCTGACTTCTCGGCTGCTTTTAAGAAAGGGTGTTCTGTGTAAGATGTCAGCATTTCTGAAGTCATCTGGCCAGCTGCCCTGATGGTGGGTGGCACAGGGAACTGTCTGGCCTGGAAGTGTGGGGCTCTGGCATTCCCAGGCAGCTCACAAGGCTGGACTGCCAGAAACAAGGCATCACGGATGCTCTGGCAACCCCTGGGCTGCAGTCTAAGGTAGTTTTTGTCACCACAGCAAGCCGTGGAAACAGCAGTTGTGAAATGACAGGAAATACATTAATTTCAGTCAGCAGCTGCTGAGGATACTGGGAAAGCATATTTTGTTTTGTGAGTATCATGTTTGGGTTTCCAAAACAACATTTTTAAGAGTTTCTGTTCCATGAAAACTTGAATGTTGGCTTACATCCTGATTCAAGTTGGTTGGTTGGTTGGGTTTTTTTTCTTGAAAACACAAAAAGCATGTTATAAAAACTTCCATTTCCAGCCAGCTTTACTTATGCTTTGGTGGGAATATTATTTCTCTTTTTTTTAACACGTTATCAGTAAGAAGCTTTATTACATCTACGCTTTGTGCATTTGTATCTCTCTCATCACTGCAACGACTGTTAGTGTCCCTGTGTGATGCTTAAATTTTCTTTTGCCTAATTTCATTTCATTACTTCACTGCACAGCCTTCAAATAACCAAACTGCTCTTTTGCTTACAAGGGTATGCACAAATTATGATGCTTTTCAGTCATTCTGTAGCTAAGCTATAACTATTTGTCTCGTAGCCTTCTGATTACAGAGTAAATATGTGGCTATGGAAAATACACATTCTCTAATGTATATTAGCAGAAGCAGATGGTGCAATCTGTTCATCGATGAAATTCAGTTTCTAAAACTGATTTAATCTGGTTTGCAGCAAATACCATTCTGGTACTGTTTGTTGCAGAACAAGTGCGAAGGGAGAAGTCCCATGTCAGGTTGTTTGTATTTGATTGCAGTAAGGTGCTTATTTCATGTGTTACTCGAGGTGTTGCTTACTAGAACACCTATTGTAAAGGCAAGTTATTTCAATTCACTAGACTAGGTGCTTTCTTACTTGGTATTTTCATATATTATTCTTTTTCATGGCCCTTTTTGCATTACAAAGCTGTGTACTGCCAGTCCCTTCTGCAAACCTTGTTTTCATACAGCCATTAATAGAAATTGCACTTGGGAAGAAATGATGGTGAATTATTTTCTGATGTTGTGGAGAGGAATTTGAAATGAATCATAACAGCATTTTGTGTAGGTTTGCATTTTTCCCATTGTGAAAAAGACATTTCCTCTTCTTTTCAGAATGGAGGATTTTTGAAAATTATCAAGGCCAGAAAAAGCTCTTTGTGTTCTGCTTCTGCTAAGCCAAATGCAGAAAAGAATACAGTGTGTAGTATCAGTCTTCTTCAGCTCAGACAGATCCTCTAAAGCAGGAACTACTTAGGCTGAAATGGTGAATTGCTGTAGAAGTCTCGAGGCTCTGTACAGCTGAAGAATGTGCTAGCAGACACAGCTTGCTTTGTTTGTTTGCAGCTTTAGATACAGATATTGCAAGCAATAAGGATGGGGAAGTGATAAGTAATATATATTCCATTCTGCTCCAAAGGATATAGGAATCCTCCAAAATCTTGTAGTGTTAATAAAATTAAAGGTTGTGGTGGAGAAGAGCAAGCAGGCTGAAAAATACTGCACAACTAACACAGTACAAAAGCATCTGTTTGGAAGACAACTGCCAGGCTCCTTACCTTTCTGAGCAATTGCTTGACTGTTGTCTGCATTTTGAGAATGAAATATTTGCTACAGCTCTTTCTGTCTTTTAAGTGGTTCTATTTCCCAGCTCTTTTCTCTAGAGTGTCCTCAGCTCTCCTGGACTTAAGGCTAGAATTTAAAAATCAATCTCCCACGGAATTTAAACACTGTCCACCGGTTCCAAAGCTGTCACATGTCATGACTTTTACAAGAGATGGTTTGTTTTCCAGCTCCCCTAGAGGTTCTTAGGACTTCATTTTTGTACAAAGTTGGTAATTACTACCTGTACTTCAAGGCAATAGTAAAAAGAAAGGAACTTAATAAGAGACATGAGTGGGGAAATATAAAAGCTGCCCTTTGGTAAAGTAGCAAGTGTCTGTGATATACCAGGATTTTTCCTAAAAATGTGCCATGTATGCCACTGAAGAGGGGACAGATACCCAGCAGTTCACATCGCTCTGAACAGGCCTATAGATCATAGAATCACAGAATCATTTTGGTCGGAAGAGACCATTAAAATCATCGAGTCCAATTGTTAACCCAGCACTGCCAGGTCACGGTTAAACCACATCTTTTAAATACCTCCAGGGATGGGGACTCCACTGCTGCCCTGGGCAGCCTGTGCCAAAGCTTTACAACTTTTTCTGTGAATAAATTTTTCCTAATATCTAACCAAAACCTCCCCTGGCACAACTTAAGGCTGTTTCCTCTTGTCCTATCACTTCTTAGTGGGAGAAGAGACCAACCCGCACCTTGCTACATCCTCCTTTTAGTTGGTTGTAGAGAGCCAGAAGATCTCCCCTGAGCCTACTCTTCTCCAGCCTAAACAACCCCAGATCCCTCAGCTGCTACTTGTGGCACTTGTGCTCAAGACC
>VWZY01006407.1:69271-101001 GCA_013399075.1 Chloroceryle aenea
TGACTGGGAGCAGAAGTCTGTGGCAGGTGGCCCCAGAGTGGCTTTTCTCTTCCCATTGCCATCACCTCCCAGCTGCAGAGCAGCCCAGCAGCTCCCACCCCTATTCCTGCTCCCTGGGCTCCCTCCACACCGCTGGTTTCTGCCTCTGGCTTTGCTGCAGCCACGTAACCCCCTGCTCTGCCCATGGGAGCACAATCCCCATTCAGATGGCAGCTGGGGGGTGAGGTAGCAGTGGTTTTCAAGCAGAGGTGGGCAGGTATGTCATGTATCAGGACAGGGAGCAGGGGAAAGCATTTGTTTTGCTAAATTTCTATGGAACTTTTTGGACAAATACAGCAGAGCAGCAGTGCTGTACAGTGGGCAAAGGAAACACAGCTGGCTGAAAGAATATGAGACTTCAAAAAAGAAAAATCTGGTTTCTGCTTTAAGTGATGCATCTTTCAGTCTGCTCTTCTGTTTGCTGTGTGACTTTATTTTTTTTCTTTTTTTTTTTTTTCTGTAACTTGCAGGAAAAACTGCTAAGTTTTCCAGCTGGAGGGTAAGCAAGACTGCTTTTTCACATCGACTGAGGAGAAAGACAGGTTCTTTCCCATCCTGTGTTTGCTCAGTCATTTATAGCATAGGGTTCCTAGGGTTGCTGAGCCTATAATGCATTTCTTTTTAACTTAAAGCTGATTTAGTTTGGATTAAGCAGGTTTTCAGAGTTCAGGTAAAAGCAATTTGGTTCCCTTTCGTAGGATCATAGACTCATTTAGGTTGAAAAAGATCTTTAAGTTCATTAAATCCAACCATTAACCTCTGCTTGCAGGAAGGAGTGTTGGGTGGGTTAATGCAGCAGTTCAGTGCAAGCATATGGTAAGGTATTGAACAGGAGCTGAGCTGTGCACAATTACCTTTTCAGCTGTCCATGGCAGGATATAGTCATTAACTCAGAGGCGAGCACAACACTTTCTCCCAGCAGTTCTGTTTGGGTGCCCTTTGCAGCAGTCTCTCCCTGGTGGTTTCCCAGTTTTATCTGGAAGGGAGGTGGATATCCTCAAAAAGGCATTCCTCTATCTGGCATTCTAGGTCTGCAGGCTAAGGAAGGAAGATGCAGAGAAAAACCCTCAAAGACTGGAGCCTGCTAGGTTTTCTACGGAAGCAATCCAAATGTTTCCCAGATTGCCACAAGCTGTTAAATTGTTTACAGTAAATTTTAACTGGAAGATCCCCAGTGGAGCCAGATGCTGTTTGCAGAGCTATCGGGGGAGTGGTGAGGTGTCTGGGAAGTGGAGTTTTAGAGCTTGGAACTTGTAGTCAAAGGCAGAGTGCTGGCAGCTGTAACTCCCTGAAGACATTTTGAAGGAGGAGAGGAGAGGTTCACACTGAGAAAAGTTAGCTGAGACACTGCAGGGATTTATTTTTTTTTCATTTGAGGACTTGTAGCCAACAGTCTGCCTCCTTCTTTCCAGCTTTAAGTGGTCTCATTGCAGAGTGAATTGGCTGAGCTTGTAAATTATCCACTTTTTTACCAGTAATTCAAGACCTAAGCCTTTCTGGGTATAGTAAAGCTGAAGCTTTCTGTCTAACAGACTTCTTCCTAAAATTGTCCTTTCTTGCTCCCATTACAAAATTTCTGGATCTGCAGACACCGACAAAAAGTGTTTGGCTTTGTGTTACCTGGACTTGCAAGTACCCATTTTTTAAACTATTGATTTCAAAGCAGCAACGAGCACAGCAGATTACTTTTGGCAGGAAAATGAAGATTATGTGATTGGGAGATGATAACTCTATTTATTTTACTTTTAGAAATAATTAAGAGTTGAGAATTTAAAATTTCTCTTCTAAAATCAAAATTGAAATAGTGTCTAACAAATAAATCCATTTGTTACAGAGAAATCTGGGGACTGAGGAAAATAGGAGTGGGAAAGGAAACTGCATCTTTGAAAATGGAAGTGGGAAAGGAGCCTTAATCTTTAAAAGTATAATAAAAAGGCAGAGACATATGGTGATTCTTCTTTTTTTTTTTGAATCACAACAGGATGTTTTTCTATAAATGATGTAGCATAGCAAAATTGGAATTACATCAGTGGATACTCTGCAGTCAGTAGTACACAGGAGAAAAATTTAGATTATCATTTCACTATTAGAATGGTCATTTCTGTCTTTAACAAAGACCAATGCCTCAAGGTAACTTCATTTTTAAAGATCTATTTTGATTTGGTTTTTACATTAGGCTGTCAGATTTTTTTCTTCCTTACACTTTTGCCTGAAATAATAAGTACACTTCTTAATATATTTTTGAATGTATTTCAGCTCACTTGTACATGTTCAAGAAGCCTGGCCCCATCCCCAAACCATGCAGTCTTTCTTTTCCTTTGTAACTTAACCTCCTAAACTGTCTAGTCTCATCGAAGAGGAAGAGCTGTTATTCTATAATTGTTTCCTAAAGGATCTTTTTTGAGAGGAGCAACTAAAATATGTGTGCATGCATAGTTAAAATTGTATGTATGCATAGTTAAAATGTAATAATTCAAGAGGATAATCTTCATGTTAGAAGTATAGGGTTGAGCTGACTAGATTGCTAATGAGTCACTTTTCCTAGGACTCTAGTTTTTGCCTTCTGTAGTAATGGGCTTGTGAGATTCCTGGTGCTTCACCCAAAGCAAGAAAGTGCATTTGCTGGTTATTTAAGACATAGACACCTGCATGTGTTGTACAAACTGCTGTACAGATGATGTCAAATGGTCTCAGAGGTCTGTAGATCTTCACATTTGTGTCTTAGCTTAACAAACCCAAAGGGAATCCTACTTTTCCCCTTTCCTTGCTGTTTTTCTGGAGCATGTCCACCAGACTGCTCCCTGTCCAGCCATTCCCTTTGTGTCATGCTTCTCTTCCAGTCTCTGTGTCGCTTCCCTCTCTTTTTCCAAACAGGACTGATGTGTCTCATGTACATCTGCATGGCTCTTCAGAGCTCTCCAAATTTTCACCTACCTTCCAATTTCTTCTGACATACTGCCTGATTTCTTCTACTCAGCATACCTTGTCACTCTGCCAGTCTTACACCTCATCTCATGCCTGTGCTTGAGGTACCTCACATGCTCTGGACAACACGAAAGAACATCCAGATTTTACTTCACCCCTCTTTTAAAGTGTCACTGGAGTAAGCACAGCACAAATGCACTTGCACCCTGGCTTAGTCTTTGGAGAAGACCATCCCCTTTAGCNCTAGCATAAAAATATACTGTGTCCTGAACTTTTATCCACTTAGAAATTAAGATTAGGTGCCCTATACAGAGATACAGCTTGTAACCCCAAACAAAACCAGCACAGCACAAATGCCCTTGCACCCTGGCTTAGTCCTTGGAGAAGACCATCCCCTTTAGCTCTGCTTTTGTTTGTTCTTAAAGTAGATATTCTCACTGGTGTTGGGCACAGACATTTGTGATGTGTGTATTAATGAGAAAATGTTGCAAGTATGGCAGGAACCAATAACAGAGGGTTTCTTTCCCTTCTGGGCTCTAACTGGTTGAATGATGACTGTAGGATGGAAAGGACTGCAAAATCCTGACATTTGCAACAACTGCAGAGCTGCAGACTTCTCTATTCCTCCAGAGTACATAGGTTTTAATAAGGAAATGTTCATTTCTTTGCAAGAAGTGATAGCATGAGAGGAAACAGCCTCAAGCTACACTAGGGGAGGTTTAGGTCAGATATTAGGAAAAATTCCTTCACTGAAAGGGTTGTCCATCATTGGCACAGGCTGCAAAGGGAAGCGGTTGAGTCACCATCCCTGGAGGTATTCAGAAGGCGTGTAGATGTGGCACTTAGGGACATGGTTTAGTTGTGGACTTGGCAGAGGAAGTTTTATGGTTCAATTTAATGATCTTAAAGATCTTTCCTAACCTAAACGATTCAGTGACTGTGCAAGGCCCTTCCATTCATCCACAGTGTGACAGCAGTGGAAGGGCCTTTTCACCCAGCAGCAAGAGGGCTATGCTGGTGTGACCCAAGTCCTCCAGGAAAGGCAGAAAGGGCTGTTGAGTAAAGGGGGAAGTAACAAACAAAACACAAAGAGACATAAACCTGGACAGCCAAGCCTAATGGAGGCAGAGACAAGAAACAAACTTCATGAGGCACGCTAATGGACAGGCTACTCTTAACCTCACTTAACAGTCACATTGTATAGAAGATGTCTCTGAGTTATGGTTCCTTTTTAAGCTTAGCCTTGGATAACTCACTTCCACCCTGTCCCCAGTATGGACCAGGCACTGCCAGAGCCTGACTTCATCAGCATCAGGACAGTTCTAGGGGAAATATCCACAGACACCTGTGAGCTTGATTTAAAATATCCATGGTGTCAGGGAGACCTCACAATTTTCTTCATGCTGATTGCATTAAGAGCATCACTTAACATGGTAAAGTTGGGCATCAAATATTACAGAAAGTTTTATAACGCTCCTAAACTGCTGAAGTCTGACTTATTTTATCTTTACATTAATTATCCTCACACCCTTGGCTCAAAAACCTCTTAATCATTTCAATTCTAAACTCAGAGAGGAAAAATGGGACCTTAGAGGTTTTAAAGAATCATTCCCATTTTATCAAACTGGAAGACCAAATCATAAGGAATTGTTGTTTATTGTTGAATTGTCATTCATGTCATCTCGTATCCTGCACTGGAGAAAGATGTGTAGAATTGGAGTCTTCAGCTGTGAGTGTGGTGCCTGTCTCAATATTAGACATGAAATTATCTTACATTCATATGATTCATTGCTCAGCCTTTAACATACATAGTTGAAGATGTCAGCTTCAGAAAAACCTAATACATTTCCTGAACGTGTAATAATTGCAGCACTTTACATGCCAGGACTTCAGAACTTAAAATTAGTTATAAATCACATTTTATATTCATGATCTGAAACATTTCGTTACTTAAACACTGGCAAATTCCCTTCTTAATGCCATTTCTATACAGCTGATCCTCTTCTCTGTCTGCCTATCTGGTCTTTATAACCAGGGATGGGCTCACTTTGCTTTGACTGGGTGTGTTGAGCTGGAGTAACACTCAACATCTGAAGGAGAGCAGCAGGTTCATCCCTGCAACAGGCTGCAGTCTCTGCCTCTGTGTAACAGGAGGGCTTCTTACAACAAAACACAACATGCTGAATTTGCATGTTACTGGTTCTTATCCTTCAGAATATATGACAGATTGTTTTGTGCAGCAACAGATTGTCACCATTATTATTAGATAAGGTGTCTTGTTACCGATGTGGTCATTCTGGTGATTTCCTGTGTTGTTTGGGGTTGGGTTCTGCCAGGGGGTGGTTGTAGCAGGGTGTGTCCCACAGGGTGATGAGTTCCCTTAAATCACACAGGATTATAAACCCTTTACTTTCAGTATCTCATAGAAGTTTCATCATCTGCTCACTTCTTATAACTAATATTCTGCTTGGAAGAGAAGTTGGAAAAGATGCCACCTGAACCTCCAAGGTGCAATAGTCCAAATGAAGACAAGAGAAGTAGGCGTGAAGCTATATTGTTCCATTTATTTTATTAGCTTGTTTTGGATGACATTTTGCAGGCTGTATCTACCTCTATCATCTCTGGGATGCTTAGGAAGATAGAGAAGGGAAGAAAAAACCTTGTTCTCTCTATTGGATCACACGATACTTCATGTAACACGGCTGCCTGCATCTGGTTCAAGTGCAGAGTTACTGAGTAAGGGACTAGGAGAGCATTAGTCCTTGGCTTTCCCTCCCCTCATGACAGGCTGGGAATGTCGGTGAGAAGTCAAAAAAATAAAGCTCCAAAACTATGCAGAGATGGAGAGTTTGTGTTTCTTCTCCTCCAAGGCTTTGGGCAGTGGGCCTGCTCTTTTCCACTGCATCTCTGCTGGGTGATGTTGCAGAGAGAGAAGCAAATGAATTCTTCCCCTTTCACAGCAGTAAGATTGGCTCCTTACTTACTAGTGCCCTGTGTAAAGCAGCTAAGCACAAAAAGGCAGTGAAGCTTTTCAGTCCCCTCCATACAATAATTTATTTAGAAATGCCAAGAATTCCAGCCCAAGCAGCATTTCTGATTAATACCTGCTTCTAATCTTTGACACATTTGTTTTGTGACGGATTAATCACAGGAGATCACCTATTCTAGAGGTCTTTGGGTTATTTTTTATTGCTGGAAGATATATATATTTAAAAAGCAATGAGCATCTCCTCCTAGGCATGTACATATCACCTTCATTCGTCTCCCTTTATGAGCCTGCTGCATGTTGACAAGTCCTATAGAATTATTTCCAGCCTGTTCGAATGTTTTTCCCCTTACTCAACCGTAGGCACAATGAGACATCAGAGTTGCAGTATGAAATGTATTTTGCTGGGAAATGACCTTGGTGAATTCAATGATGTATAATCATAGAATCAGAGAATGCCTTGGGTTGGAAGTGACCTCTAAAGGTCATCTAGTCCAACCCCACTGCAGTGAGCAGGGACATCTTTAATGAGATCAGGTTGCTCAGAGCCCTGTCAAGCCTGACCTTGAATGTCTCTAGGGGTGGAGACTCCACCACCTCTCTGGGCAGCTTGTTCCTGTTTTCCACCACCCTTGTAGTAAAGAACTTCTTCCTAACGTCAAATCTAAATCTACCCTTCTCTAGTTTAAAACCATTGTCCCTTGTCCTATTGCTACACATCCTTGAGAAGAGTCCTTCTCCACCTTTCTCACAGGCTCCCTTCAGGTGCTGGAAGGCTGCTATGAGGTCNCGATCCCAGTACAGACCCCTGAGGGACACCACTTGTCACTGCTCTCCATCTGGACATTGAGACATTGACCACTGTCCTCTGGATGCAACCAGCCAGGCAATTCCTTACCCACTGAACAGTCCACACATCAGATCCATATCTCTCCAACTTGATGAGGAGGATGTTGTGGAAGATCATGTCAAAGGACTTGAAAGTCCAGATAGATGACATCCATAGCTCTTCCCTTGTCCACTGATGCAGTCACTCCATTGCAGAAAGCCACTAGGTTGGTCAGACAGGACTTGCCATGTCTCTGATCATCCCTCTGTCCCCCATCTGCCTTATCAGAACTTCTAGAAGGATCTATTCCATAATCTTCTCAGGCACAGAGGTGAGACTGACAGGTCGATAGTTCCCAGGGTTCTCCTTGCTACCCTTTTTAAAGATGGGTGCAATGTGTCCCTTCTTCCAGTCACCAGGGACTTCACCTGACTGCCAGGATTTTTGAATATAATCCAAGTGGCTCGGCAACTACATCAGCCCATTCCCTCAGGACTCTGGGATGCATCTCGTCTGGTCCTACAGCCTTGTGTATGTTCAGGTTCCTCAGGTGGTTGCAAACCTGCTCTTCACTTACAGTGGGAGGGACTCTGTCCCCCTGTTCCCCACTTTATGGCTTTTTAACTTTGGAGGCATAGGGAGAGAGGTTGCCAGTGAAGACTGAGGTAAAAAAAAGCTGCTGAGGACCTCAGCCTTCTCCTCATCTGTTGTTTCCAGCTTGTTGGTTGTTACTAGCTTGCCATGCTGGTTGCTCTCTGTATTTCAAGGCAGAAGAGCTATATTTGATCTTGGGGGTGGAAGAGAAAACCACAGTGTGCAGGCTGGTGGCTGCTCTGTCGCTAATTTATTGGCAGTTTGGAGAGACAAAAAAATCTGCATTCTCTTTTTATTTTTTAGGCCAGATATTAGCATGAATTATGGCACCAGCTATTTCAGCAAGAGTCAAGTGGAAAATTTAACTCCTTGGAGAGTTATGTGTAGTTCTGAGCCATAACTAAGGCTTTTAACTGTCACACTCCTACAAATTGTAGTAAAGAGTAATAGGTAAAAAGCCACTGCTCTTTTAAATCAGTGTCACCAGTGACTCAGAGTATCTATTGATTTTTTTTTTTTCTTTATTCCTACCAACAGTTTCAATTAAGATTCAGCAGATCCACTCTGAGAAAACCCTGTATAAAATGCTTCAGAAGATTTAGGTTTAATATTGCTTTTAAAATTCTGGTTAAGAAATGAGCATTTTAAAGTAATTATATCTATAACACATTGAAATGTCAATCTAAAAGGCCAGTATAATGCCCAATTCATAGCTTTTGTTATATTGTTGATTGTATAATTGCTACAATGTATAAATATATATTTCATCAAGTTTTTTCAAACAACAGCTTCACAAATTTCAAGTCATTCATATTCACCCAGACATACTGTTTTCTGAATACAGGAGAATTTCAGCATGATTTTGAAAAAAAAAAAAATTACAAACAACAATCCCAAACCATTTTCTTCCTTGCAAATAGTGTCTGTACCAACAAATCATCTGGACAAAATGATTATAGGTTATTTGTCTTTACCCTTTGTAATGCACCAAGCAAATTTCAGTGCTTCATCCACACGAAGCATTTGCTAATTCAGGGTTTATTGCACATTTATCAGGCACTTTACCTGCATTCTGGGGGAGGCTTACTCCAGATGTGCAGCAGCTGTCGTTGCACGCAGGGTTGTGTGAATATATTCTGCATGGAAGTCCTATAGAAAGCAGATAACCTGAGGCTCTGTCATTCTCCAGGAGGTCTTTAAAGCTGCAGGAAAAGCAATGAGAAGAGCAGCCATTAGGGAGAAGAGCAAGATGCATGTGTAGAATAAATGCATATTAATCAAAAGGTTTGCCTCCTGAGTCACCCTGCTTCCCATTTAGATTTCCATATTGGCATGTGGCAACTGCTGTAATTGCTTGCATTAAAACCTAATACTGGGAATGTAATATATTTTTACTTCTCAGTACAGCAATTTATCAACTAGAAACAGGGAAGAAAAATGAAAAAGTTCACATTGTACTGTTAGCCAGTTTTTTAAAGACCATCTGAGACCTGTGGGTTGTCATTTGGAAACCTTTAGCATGAAACCTTGAAGTACGACGTGGCTATCTCTGATTTCTTTCAGACCACGTGCATTTGTAGCTGCTGTGTTTGTTAGCTGCTACGTGTAGATCTTTCAGAAGTCATCCACCATTTCATAAACATAGATTGTCCTTTTCCATTTTCACTTGCTAGGCTTCCTAAGTTTCCTAGCCCCTTTCCTAAGCAGGCAAGAATTTTTTCTTTGCTTTCAATATTGTGTGCTGGGGAACAATATTCCTGCCATCAACCTTTGGAGGACTCTGAGAAGTGCATTAGCTCTCCTACACCTGTGGTTTTCTCCTCCTCTGGAAATGAGCAGGTTAAAGTAGAAAAGCTGAAATGCATATCCTGCAAGGCAAGTGAAAAATGTTAAGAAATAAATTGCTGGTATGCTTTTATGCAAAGAAGGATTAATTTATGGCAGCTGCACTGAAATGGGGGGAGAAATTTCCTGTATTGTAATTTTAAAATGCCAGAACAGGAAGAGACCTTCAGCATTGAGTGGTGTCCAAAGTTCACAACAGGCTCTAAGCTAAAGAACTATTAATTTTTTTTGCACAGTTAAATGTCTGATTTATTAAGAAGCTGGGGGAGAGGGGGAGTGAGTGATGTCACCATTCTAAAGCTTTTCCTTCTGAGGACAGTCTGAGGTGTTCAGTCAAAATTTTCCGTGTTCTGGCACCTCACCTTTGAAAGGCTAATGTTCTTTGGATGTTTTCCTGAAGAAATGGGGGATATTGTAAATTTATGTTGTAAGGAGTAATGAATATAAACCCACCAGTGCAAGGAGGATTTAATCATGGAGAAATGGTCTAGCTGATGTCATGGTGCTGGGTCATAAGCTGGACTTGATGATTTTGGAGGTCTATTCCAGACTCAGTGATTCTGTGGAACACAACTGTTCTAATCCTGGTGCTCCTCAAAGCCAGGAGGCCATTTGATGTATTTCGGTCTTGCTGATAACCTTGTCTGTCACTTACCTGTGCTGCAGCTGTAACCAGAAGGAGTCAGGAACAGCATCACAAATCAAATACCATAATCTGCTCCACATAAACGTGGTGCCACGGTCCCAGAGGTGAAAGGAGAGACAAGAATTCCCAGTTCATCTCCAGGAACCCCTGTCTCATGAACAAGAGCAGTATCATTAAAAACATTTGAGCTAGAAAACCTCCTTTATGGAAAGGAAAACTGGGAGAGATGAGAAGTGAGATGAAAAATAGCTACTCTGGGGGAGAAGGGGCACTGGAAAACTCCTGGGTGAAAACAATAGGGAAAATGGTGAAGAACTGCAAGAAAAAATGTTTTGAAAATAATTAAAGGCAAACTATTAAAAAAAAAAAGTATTTGAGACCAAAAAGAAAAAAATAAACCAATGAAGAGGATAAAAAGATTTGGAGAAAAGATACTGATTTAGCTTTAGCTGTGCCTCCTTGTGAAACGTGAGTTCAGAAGACCTTTGGTAACCAGATCAATAAAATCTTTTAAATCATTTCATTAGGTTGAAGGCCAAAAGATAAACTCTTGTGATAAAACCTTCTACCTTGATTTTCTAGAATAGGGGTAAAAAATGTTCACTGCTCGTTCAGCTTCCAATTGATTTTCCTTCAAGCTGAGAAAAAACATGCTACATTTAGAAATGGAGAATAAAAGGCAATGGTCAATTAAGGGTAATTAAAACTATAGAACACATGACAAGTCTACAAAGATTTAAAAGGAAGCAAGTTTATATCTCTCTGTGAGACAAAACTACAGGGAACTACTGTCCAGCAACACTAGCTGGCCTTACTTCCAGCTGCTGAAATGAGAGAATTCATTTCTTAATTTCTTTAGGTTGTTCGGGTGTCAAATCAGAAGAATGCTGAGTTTAAATTTAGGATTTTAGTTTTATGCTGTGTTGTTTTGCCAAAAAAAAAAGGAATCAGTGATCCTAAACAGTTCCAGTGTTTTTAAAAATCCTGTCCTATCACCCTGGTGTTTTACACCAGTGAACCTGTAGATGTTATTTGCATTAATGTCACTCTGTTAACGTTGGTAAGAAGCAGGCATCACTGCACATTTATTGGTCTAAAAGTCTTACATTGTATTTAGTGAAAATTGAATCCTCTGCCTGTAAGACACACCTCTGGAAACAAAACAGCTTCACTGATGATAGCACATAAATTGTATGTGCCATAAATCTGTTTTCTCTGAAGGGACCTTGTCTTGCACCTTGCTAAAGCTTGGGTTCTTGCATCTTCATTTCAAGCAGTAATTCTTGAGTGCTAAACCAGAGGTAAATGTAGTGCTCTTTCTATGCCATCATACATAAGCTTTAAATTACATAAGGATGAGCTTGACATTAGGTGTTCAACCTCTGGCCTGCTCAGAGTCTTTCTGAAGGGGACTGAAGGTCACCTGTTGTTAACTGGATGACTGAGACTTGATTGTACATTGGTTTGAACCTGGGTGGATTTCTCTGTCTTCTTGGTTTTGAAAGTGCTCATAAAACAGTTATTTGTGCTCTGTTACTGTGCTATAATGCCAGCAAAAAGGTCACAGAAATTTATGCTTTTACATTACAATATCTAAGAGAAGGTCATGGAGCCTGATCTTTGTGGTGCTCTGGGAATCGGCAGAGGCGGTTCAGTAGCTTTTCCAGCCTTCAGCTGGGTAAGCTGGGAGATTCTGGGTTCATTCGGGTTGGGTTAGATCTTTTTTAAGACCAGGGGCTTTTCTTCCACCTGAGTGTTAGGCTTTTGGGGTAAGATTTGTGCTCAGGCATGGGATTTAGTAAATTCCTTTCACAGTCGCTTGGGTTTTGGTGTTTCAGTGTCTTCCACAGCATATAGTGTCCTGGTAATTGAGTGTCCTCTAAGAAGAATAGAGCAGGAAAAACTTAATTCAGAAGAGTGCATCTGTTTTGTCTTCTGATTTGTTTGCAGCTGACCTTTGATAAGGGCTGGTTCATACTTGCAGGTTTCTAGAATTCATTTTGAGAGAGTGTTTGAACTTTTTATTAATTCCCAACTTTTTATTAACCCTCTTTATCTTTTCTTTTGCAGATTACAGATAGAAGAATCTTCTAAACCCGTGAGGCTATCACAGCAGCTGGACAAAGCTGTAACCACAAACTATAAACCAGTGGCTAATCATCAATATAATGTAAGTAGCTTTCAGTGTTTTCCCTTCTCCTCTTCAGGAGAAGTCTGGCTCAGGGCTCCAGGATTCACTCTGCCACCGGTCTGCAGCTCTTTCCCTCACACTTGACCACCCTCTTTGGAAACGCTCCATGTTATCTGGTTTCTGCCTGACTTTGTCTTCTGGATATTTTCTGTCTGTCTCAAGACCCATATCACCCTTGGGGCTGAAGTCTGCCAGTTCTGAGTCTCTCGTGTTACCTGATGGAGGGCAGACCACCTTTACCCAAGCGTTTTTTCGTGGCTTTATTACACCCTTTTCTATCTCTTTTCTTTCTTTCTTTCTTTCTTTTTTTTTTCTTTTAATATATATATAATTTAGAAGTTTGGGGAGACAGTTCTGCCCTGGTGCTATGAGATGTGCAAGTGCTCCTTTGAGCCAAATAAAATTTATGAAGGTGGGTAAAAGACTTGAAGCATTAGCTTCCAGTCCTTTGCAGGAACTGACAACAAGTAGAAAACAATAACAGCTGATAATTTTTCAGTTTCATACCTTCATGGTATGTGTTATTTGCATCATTGGCTTTGTCAATATTACACCCACACTGCTGTTCCAGATGAGTTGGTGTACATACAAACGAGAACGTATTTTTTCTTAAAGATCCTCTTTGAGTAATCTGTGTGTGTGCAGATAGGAATGTGTAAGTCATACTGAAAATGAGTCGCTGTGTTAATCATTTAAACTTTTACACTTCTTATTAAGATTTTAT
Organism: Chloroceryle aenea; assembly: GCA_013399075.1. Lineage (NCBI taxonomy): Eukaryota > Metazoa > Chordata > Aves > Coraciiformes > Cerylidae > Chloroceryle > Chloroceryle aenea. Next base: position 82,051 of record VWZY01006407.1, read on the forward strand.
TTACATAAAACAAATGACAATATACTGGATGATATTTAAGCATGATTCTAAAAAGCAGTCTATTTCCACAGAACCAAAAAATAATAATTTCTCTCTCATCAGACTGGTTTGTAGTAGTTACAAAGTCTAATCTATATGTAGATGATCATACCAATGCAGCCAGCTCAGCTAAGGGAATGACATTTAACCAAAATATTCACACTGGTATATCCTGCTATGCAATTGTCTATGAATATATTGGTTTAGGATGCTATGGTTGTTCTCCTTTTTTAATTCTGGGATAAGATACTGTGATGTTTCTTTTCAGTGGGATTCTGTGCCATTTCCCTGACACTGGCATCATTACAACAGCATGACTTCAACCTGGAGAGTCTTTGAATCTTTATTCCAGTTGCAAACTGCTGTTGTCCTATCATTGCAGAAATCTGAAGCCTTTGTGAGATTCAGGGGGTAATAACCAGGCATCATAAAAGTTAGGATGCTTGTGCCCTAATTGTAATGTTTTACTTGGTTGGGTAGCTGTTTGTGCTAATGGAAATCCACTGCCAGGGTGTTTACTTCTCATGTCTGCCTTAAAGCTGTTCTGATGGGAAAAATCTAGGAGGACATGCTTGTACTTGAGTCACCTTTTGGTCTCTAAAGGCCCAGGCACGACTACTTTCTACCCAATCTTTCTTTTCATTAAGCTTTTTATTAAGGTTTGGGTTAGATGGCTGAAAGGATGTACAACTGGGAGAACAAGGACATGAACTTTTTAAGCCTCTTGGTTACATTTTTCTGCTATTTTCATGCAGTATTTGCTTTCTTATATCTTACTGCATTGCTTGTAATCCTGTGACAGCCCTGTTGGGGACAAGACTTTTCACAAGAAGAAATAAATGTACAAACTACTGTATGTGTTGATACATTCAATCATCTTCTGAGGAAAGAATGAATATTTACTAAATAAGAAATAAAGGGGTAGCATTTCCTGAAGGAGAAGATGATAGAATATTAAATGTGGCTTAAGGCTGGCTGCTCCATGTACCCATAAATGATCATACAGTAGGAAGGAGAAGGGAAATAAATTATATGAGGATGAGAAGTAGCAATAGCTTGTTTGAATACAAGGACAGGGAAAGTGATTTTTATATTATTTTTTTTTCCAAAAGAAGATGTTAAGCCTACCTTTTTATTAGAAGAAATTGCAATTCAATTACAATATATACCAGGATTTTAATTTAGCTTTTCTTCTCTGGGAAAGGGACCTTCATTTTCTGTATAACTGTAAATATTTCTCATGTTTAAAAGGCTGCAATGTTGATATTCTTGCAGCTGGAATCTTTCTGCAACGCAATTATTTTTTGTAATACTGCAGAAATGCTCTCTAGTGGTCCTGGTAACCCCTTCAGAGGCTTCTTTGTGGTTTCCCCTCTTCCCACTCTCCCATATGATAAAGGTTGGTACCCATGCCCAGCATATGGGAAAACCTTCAGGACTTCTCCCAAACATCTTCAGATGAAACTTTAGATTTGGTCTCACTTCTCTTACCACCTTTGTATTAGCAGTCTAGGGAAGCAGTGTAACCCATCAGCTTCAGTATTAATGATACCTTCAAGAAGGCAATTTTGGCAGCTTTTCAACAAGCTCAGCAACATCCTGGGAAGGTAAACAAAGAGAAATTGATTTCTGTATGAAGTCTTGCAGGGAAAAACTCACAACTTCTACACTCAGCAGCTTGTTCTACAGTGGTCCCTCCTTGAAATCATATTGTATTTTAATGCTTTTTAAATTTAAAACCCACACCATTTTAAAGAAACCTAATTAGTTTACAGTGTTCAAGCCTTCTGTAATACGATTCTCAAAAGTGCTTTAAGCCTACTGCATAAAACATCCTGTTTACAAAGAAAACAGGAAGGAAAAAAAGATTAAAGACTGCAGTGTAACTTGCTATGAGCAGTGTATTCGCAAGACAAAAAGAAGAAAACACCAACAGATACCATGGGGTTTGTTGTTTGAGGGTTTTTTTACATAGCACCTCACACTGTGTTCCCTGCTTTTAGACAACAGTGGGAGCTGCTGCTGAAGTTGGAGGGAAACGTGAAAGTGTTGCTAATTAAAATGTGGGCAATGGGGATGTCAGCTGCAGGTACCTTCAACATAGGGAGGATTTGATAGTCAGTTTCCTGTGCAAATTGATTTTATACATTAATGAATTAAGAATATTAGAATATTCACCTCTCATTTATATAGGGAATACAGATGCTCCTCTTTGATTTACTTCAGTGCATCCAGAGAATGTAAAATAGAAGCTCCTGCTGGGGAGAGTGTACTGAGGCACTAAACTAATAGAGAAAGAAGAATGCTGGGCATTACAATTTAGTAGCAGAAAAGGAGGTTGTGCTTTGGTAACAAAGACTACTTCATGTAATTTTGCAGGAGACTGTTATTCATGTGATTAGGGTTTTACACCCAGTCATGAAATAGTCCCATCAGAGACCAAACCAGTGGAGATAAAGTTGAGAATTTCCTTATTGTTGCTTTGTTCTTTTGTGTAGGAAGCATCAATTTTACAGCGAGCAATTTTTTTTCTCAATATGGAGAGTGTTGTAGCTTGTAGCTAGTTGTGAGCTAAGCACATTTTTGCTATATGTCATTTGAACTAACAGTACAAACAGTGCCGGGGATTTTTTGTTGTTGTTCTCAGAGATTGTCTTGAGAGTCCCAGTAGTTTTTCCCATTACGCCCATGTTACTTACCCATTATTCCCATAGCTCTGCCACATACAGAAGGAATAACCTCAGTGCTTCGCTCTGGTTCTTGCTCCTTAAAAACAGAACCAAAATTGGGAAAGGAGGAGATTGATTTCTTCCATCACTTCAGCTTGACCTTCCGCCTGAGGAGGTTGCAGTTAGTTTCTCTTTCTGTTTTTCTTCTTGTTCATTTTGGGTTTGTTGTTTAGGGAGGTAGACAGTTGCAGAAGGGTTGGTAAGAACAGGCATTATAGCTGCTGCTGTAGCAGAGGGATACAGCCTGTAACTGGGTGTCTTCATCCTTCACATCCCATCTTCCAACTGGTGTATTTTCAATTCAGAGAAAAGTTGCTAACCTCAAAACCAAATGCACAGGTCTTTGCACTGAAAAGTGACCTCAGAGGTATGCAGGAATGCAGAGTAAGTCAAGCACTGCAAATAAAGACACCTTCATCTCTCCTGCCATCTTCTGGACTTGATCTCTGAAGTGTCAGATGCTTTTCTGGCAACAGATTAAGGCTGGAAACTCCATCTCCTCCTCTTGTAAAATGTTAACATGTGCCTATGTTCAGACATTTTTAACATCCCCAGGTTGAGTGTCCCATAAGCCAGTGTCTCAAATGTAATAGGGCTCTACGGAAAATCCAGTAGAGTGTTGTTTACTGGTATCAGCCATGACCTGATCAGCAACTGCACAGAGAAAGGGAAGAATTATGAGGATGTCTAAGTCAAAAAGGTTGAAAGCCCAGGCTCAGGAAAGCCCACTGCAGTTGATTGCATTGGCTAATTAGAAAACTCTTCTGCCAGGAGAATATGGTGTTTATGTTTTGTTTCTTTAGGAGAACTCCACAGAGTTGTAGTCATGCTTTCCTTCCCATGTGCTGCAATATATCCTACAGGATAGTAATTCCTGTGTTTGACCATGAACTGCCAAAGGGAAAGAAGCTGGAACAGGTTTCAAACAGGACCATAAAATATTTGTTGTACTCATCTAGACTATATTAATTTTAGTAATGTTTGAGTTGCTATCATTTACACTTTTTCTCTGAAAACACAATATAATGTGGCACTGTCTGCAACTTTATGCACGCCAGGTATTTCCTCTGCCTTGGTTTCATTCCATGTAGAACGATGACACTGACAGACTTTGTGATGGATGGAAGGGACAGCTTCATACTAAAATAAATTTTAAATGCATATTTAGACCCTGCATAAGTCATTGTCCTCAGGATGTGCCTGTGTCCTACACGGTTGTGCTGAATTGGAACATGACTGTGATAGTAGATGGTTGCTCTGGAGAGGTGGTTTCTTAGCAGGAAAAAAAAAATAGAAAGTGCTCATCATATATCTGAGTGTAAATTAAAAGCATTTTTAATGCTTCAGGCTGGCTAATGGCAGAACAGTTGGAAGAACAGGAGTAAAGACCTTTTTGGCAATCAAACAGTTGATTTAGTGTATTGCTTATCTTGCAGGTAGCACTGTCACACAGCTCACACTTCACCCCTCCTGCTCCCCAGGCTTTGTATTATTTCTTTAGGTGCTTCATGCAGAAACACTTGCTGTAGGTCATAGTATACTTCAGATGAATGACAGTCATCCAGCTTCTCCAACACCTAGGACTATGTGAACATCCCCAGAGAACTGGCCAGTGGCTTTGTTGGTGGAGTTGCAACCAACAGACTCAAGTAACCCCTGAGTGCACCCTGGCTGTGCTGCTTGGTGAAGGATTCCCTTTTTGTCATAGTAGGATGTCATCATTTTCTATTGTGAGGGATCCAGACTGCATTTTGGGTTTATAGTTTAAAAGTTTGTCAGCTGAGTAGAGTTGTTTGTATCTATTTCCGTGCCATTGCAGCTCTGTTTCACGTGTTTATGACTAGATGCAGTCTACTCACATTATCCTATACTAATAGAAACACAGAAATTGAATCTACAGCAGGGCTGCCAAAGCTTCCAATTAAAGCCTTTCCAAGGTCAACAGAGGCTGGTAATGAGTTGTTTGCTGGACCTTCAGAAGAAGCAAATGTTTTGACATACTGCTGGTTATAGGAAGGGCAGTGTCCTCGATTTGTATTCCCACTCCAGTTTCTGTGGCATAGCAGCTCTGCTGTGGATCACAGACACCAAGGTGATGTGCTGGGAAGCTGTTCTCCATGATGCTACAGTTTGGTGGTGTTGCAAAGCTACTACTGAATATTTTTTTTCTTTAAGGCAGAGGCTGAAGAGTAAAATAATTACACCAAAGTGTATTAGTGGATAAAAATCAGTTGTGTTGGTTTGCATGGCGAGGTTGTATCTTTTACAATGCTGACATACAGTTGGAAAAGCAAACAAGTATTCTGTTGCCCAAGCCCATCTGAGGTTATAAACAGAAGCAACAGACTTGGAGCTACATGTTGAGAACAATTACTCTGCATTAAATTAAGTGATGTACATTTGTTTCAGGATTTGAAATTTGGTTGGCCAGGGACCTCTGGGCAATGGCAAAGGTGGTCTTTAGCCACTTTGGCACAGATACCAAGAGATGGGCTAGTTTCACTCAGAGAGTAGGAGGGAGTTAGCTGGAAACGGGGAAAAAAAAAAAGCCATGAAACTAATCCCTCTTCTTAAAAATTAGCTTTTTAGTATCCAGCAGAACTGTGAATTTTCATTTCTAGGCTTCTTCTCTGAAGGCCTTCCTCTGGAGGTGGTTGTTATGATCATCAGAGGCAGAATGACACCCCTACAGAATGATCCCACTGGCAGCCAGGCGTGTGTTCCTTATTGATCACATGCGTTTCTTCTGCTGTACTTGGTGCTGCTTCAGATTCACCCACACAGTTTGCCTGAAAGCACTTCATGATTACATGTGTTATGCTACTTTCTGGGCCACCTTGGTTGGTTCCAAGGTGCTCGATGGTCTTCTGTTATCAAGAGTGACACTGGGTGATACTGAGTGAGATATTGATGTGCTGGCAGATGTTGCTGCTGGTGCTCTGCAGTGGGAGGGGTTTGTCTGGGGGGTGCCAGTCTGTGCAAATCTTGCTTCTGGTGCTGAATCCTAGGAAATGCAGGAAGTATTTTTGGAGTCAGTAAAGAGTTCCTGTAAAAATCTGTGGTCATCACGTGCAGATTATAATAGTTAAGTACTTTATCATATGCATTCTGAAATAGGATGCTATGTGGCTACAAGGAGCAAACCTTGGAAGGTTTGGTTTTTGGACTACTGTAACTACTCAGGTTTCTCCTGAAGAGATCCCATCCTCAGCCTTGAAGCTCAGCTTCACTTGGTGAAGATTTGCTTTACACTGACGAAGGGGTTGCCTTGAGTGCTGTTTCTGGAGCAGCTGAGGCAATGTCCAAGGGCCATTTGAGCATCCTTCAGGCGGTGGTTGTTATGATTGTGGAAGCAGCCATGTGGGTCTCTGGATTTTCCCAAGTCTGGCAATTTGCAGGTTGTTTGATGTTTGTCATTACACTTCAGAAGCTGATATCATCAGAGGTGGAGTGAAAAAACTGCTTTAATTTGGGTTCCTATATTAATGTTAATTCTCTCTCCAGGTTTGGGCACATCATCCAGGCTCTGTTTCTGAGGTTTTTTGCTGTCTGAAGCAGAGATAAATATCTGAAAAACTTATTGTGCTGAGGACAAAATGCTTAGTTTTGTATTCCTATAAGAACATTCGAGTGCTCAAGGAAAATTTTCCAGATGAAAAGCACTGAGTCACTGAACAGTTTTATTAAATAGAAGAGGGGGTTTATGTCTTAATGTTCAGCACTGAGAATTATACAGCCTTATATATGAATGTCTTTAAAATGTGTTTCGTATCTGATAGATTGAATATGAGAAGAAGAAGAAGGAAGATGGAAAACGGGCTCGAGCTGATAAACAGCAAGTGTTGGACATGCTTTTCTCAGCCTTTGAAAAACATCAGTATTACAACATTAAAGACCTGGTGGACATAACCAAACAGCCAGTGGTATGTACTAGTACTCTTGTAATACAACCATTTTCAGTAGTTGCTGTTCTCTATATAGTCCATATTAAAAAAAAAGAAGTTTAATATATACTATTATATGCCTTTGAAATGGGTCTTTAAATATGTTTTACCACAAACAGAAATCATCAAGTTATTTTTAGGACTGTGTAGGATACCAAGCATTGCAGTGAGTATGCTCTTTCTTGACAGAGATGGTTTAAGTAACTTATATGGTCTCTCTTCTTATTTAGGTTTGCTTTAATCCTAGAAACCAAATTCTGTAATGCTCTGGCATCTCCCATGCTACTGCTGTCAGTAACAGCCTGGGTCTATTGCTGGTGGCAGGAGCAAGTGAGTGAGTGGTCAGCCCTTCCTTCAGCTTCTGAACGTCATCTTGGCATAGCAACAGGAGTCACTCTTTTTCTGTGGGTCTGGAAAACTCTGTCTCATGGAATTAGTATTCATTGCATACATTATCCATGTTAGGAGCTCAGACGTGTCTCACACATGTCAACACCCCCAAAATCCCTTGGTTTCCTTTGCAAATAGAGTAATTTTTAGACTAAGAGTTTAGAAGCTTGATATTTGGGATTTATTTCCATTTGGTTTTTAAACTCTGTTGTGATACACAAGCAAGAAGAGCATGAAGATGTGTGCTTATGTCATGGTTTTGTTATCCTGCAGTGTCTGCCAGCCCCTTTATCTATCAACTTGTAACTTCCCAGTTCTTCCCATCTTCCTGTTCAAGCATTCCTTGAGCAGACCAGGCAAGAGAGGGGGGAGACAACGACACGTGAAGTATCTTTGGTGCTTTTGGTGGTTTTCATTTCTGACTTTAGTTATCTGTCCTCAACCCAACTGCAGCTTTCAGAAAACTTAAAGAGAATCAATTACGTTTGAGTCTAAATGGAGCAACAGTTTCAGAAGCTGTTAGAGCTAAGGCAGAAGAAGAAACAGTGACAGCTGGATTATGGCAAAAATTATTCCTCTCTAAAAGAATGGGAAAAAAATGGAGATGCTTGTTAGTTTTGCTCATTTCACGTTTAGAATTAAGTGGATCTGCATCAGAGGATTTGTATAAGGTGCACAGTCTGTTTGGTTAAAAAGCTGCACAAAGATGTTATCCAATTCAAATATATACAGGTTCATGGTGTTCTGGTACCTTGGAAGAAACTGGCTGAATGGTGAATTCATTTCTTCTGTTCTATTCCTTTATCTAATAAGTCAGCTCCTTATCTGAGTGGCAGAGAATGTGTGTGGATCATGGGAGCTGAGAAAGAGGAAGGATGATATAGAGGAGAAAGATATAGAGAGAATAGCAAGAAAATGTTAAGGTTTGGGTTTTTTTGTAAGATATAGCTGTGACAGTCACTATCTGTAATTCAGTCTAGAATGACTTCTGCTAGAAATAGTCACCCACAACTCCCACTTAAGCCATGGGAGAACAAAAGTTTCCTTCCTCCTGTGATGTAATTTACCTCTTGAATGTACCTGTCTCTCTGCATCAGCTCAGAGGACCCTGGAGAAGCTATGCTTCTGACACAAGTTGCTTCATTAAGCACCAAAAGTTGGGCAAGATTAATACAATTTTTGTCTTAGTTGTTTTTTTTTTACAACTATATAGTTCACGGGAATACTTCTGTTAGCTTTATGATGGATTTCTCTGCCTGACTGTATAGCTCTTCTGTCATCAGATGCTCCTGAATATATTCTGCCTGTAGCATAGTGGATCTGTGCTGTGTATTTTCACCTCAGCAAGTCTAGCCCTTGTTTGGTTTGTTGTTTTGGTTTTTTTTTTACAACTATTATAGTAATACAGAGATATTAAAAGGAAATTGTAGACTAATTTGACAAGACATCACATGCTATTTGGGTTATATCTTTGCATCTGTATTTCTTATTTCAGTCTCTACTGATAGCTAAAAGTCCCGTGGGGCTTCTGGGAGATTAATCAAACCATTAAACCCTCTTCCCCTGAGTGTGCTTTGTGGTCTCAGCTTCGAGCTGCACGCGAGAGTCGGGGCTTCCACGTTCATTCCCAGATGGGGCTGTGCTGTAGGTGTTGGTGCCCGTCCAGCTTCCTCAGACCTCGTATCCTGAGACCATAAATGACCAAAATCCAGTTCCTGTTGCCTTTCTTTATTCCCTGGGTAGACAGCGTGGTGATAAATTCAAGATTGTCTTTCAGTACATCACCTACCCCTCATCTAAAGCTGTCCTAATTTCCCATCTGGGTTCCCATTAAAAACTTCTGGAGGGAGCTGCTGATGGTATCCATCTCCATTTGAAAATACCATCCCTTGGTTCCTGCTGCTCAGCCACTGTTCGCTCCATGTTTGAGCATCCCTGGTGCTGCAGGCTTCAGCCTCTGCTGGATAACTTCAGGGAATTTTTTTCCTGAAAATAAAAGTATCTGTTCCTAATGCCCGTGGTGACTTTATTGTTTTCAGAGCAGCTACACCTGACAAAGTGAAATGCCAAGAGGCAAGCAGGCGTGATTTCCCCGTGCTGTACAGAGGTTGGCTGCTAATTAATCTCTGCTGGGCGTTCACTGCTTTAGTTTCTGTCATAGTGTCTCAGATTGTCTGGGTATGTAATTTCTTCTCTGAGTTTCTAAATGTTGGGGTTATTTTCAGACGTGAGGAAAAAAAAGGATGCTGCTGCTGCTGCTGTCTTCTCAGCTCCTGTTAACATGAAGTTCTAGGTGCTTACATCACTGGCTATTAATATATGAAAGACATTTGTCTAGGGGAATTAACATCTTTGTTATTGAAGTAACAAATAAAGTTCTTTTTCTTACATAATGGCACAAGTAGCTAGTAAATGAAACCCTTGCTACAGAATATGTTGCATGTTACACGAGAAATTGCTGCCATCTTTACTTTGGGATCACGAAATCACAAAGCGAGTCTGTTCTGATTGCAAACTGCTGTTATATTAGGGAGAGAGGTGGTGGAGTGTTTTCATTTTAATGAAAAATAACAATCCACAGTAGTAGGCAAATCCATTGCCACCTACCTAGTTGTATATACTGAGTGCTCCCTGGAAATCCTGCAGTTAATTCTGGATTTGGACTTTATGGTTGAGAACATAATACACTTTGTAAGTGAGCAATCAAATATTTATGAAGTGAACCCAGTATGGAACCAGGGGACTCATAGGAATTCTTTTTTTATTATTTATTTTTTCAAAATTGGGGTCGTATTTTTGCAGGTTGTTTTTTTCTTTTATTTCAGCTCTAAGTAGTGGTTTTCCTAAATAACTGGATAGCACTGGAACTGTGCCTGTTCCTAAGCACTGGGACAGGCTGTCCAGAGAGGTGGTGGAGTCTCCTGCTATGGAGACTCTCAAAACCCACCAGGATTTCTCTTGCTGATGCGGTGTCAGACTGAGTAGCATGCTTCAAGAGGTAGGGGACAAGCTGGCACAGGGCAAACCCGGGTGGAGGGTCTTGGTTTCCTGCAGGAAAAAATCATAATGTCCCCTGAACTCATCTCATCAAGCCAGTTGCTCTCATCTACATAGAGTAGAGCTGGAACATCCCTGATGTGTAATTGTCCTAAAGTTCCAACAGTTCAGTGTTGTCTGTGGGTGCAGAGGGATTTTTTTCAGGTTAATGCTCTCAGCTGCCCTCCCTAAAACCACTGCTGCTTGTTTTACCCCCACAGCAGAGATACCAAATAGGAGTTTGTTGCATATCTTCAGTTGCTGAAGTGCCCTTACCTATGGCAGGCACAGACATTACCTTGCTGGTTAGTTTGGGTTGGTTTTGTTCTTTTTTGTTACGCTGTTAAATTAAAACTCTCAAGTTTTGCCCAGAATGAAGCAGAACTGCCTGGGGAACTGGGTCTGAAAACCACTTGAAATTCAAAGTAAGCATTTAACTGAGTGGGTGATTTAGAAGCCTGAGCAAGTAGTAAGAGATGAGAATTGCCTTATGCAAAATGTCACCCCAAGATACTGCCACCAAACAGCAGCAAGTCACCAGGAGCCATCGACCGTGCAGCTGCAGCCCTCTCGTTCTGCCCGAGCCCTGTGGTGTCATCACACCTTGTGACCTTGGCTTCCCAATTACAGACTTGGTCTCTCAGCCCAAGACTTCATGGGACAAAGTGCAATTTTGTTGTTGGTGTTTTTTTTTTTCCTTTCAATTTTATCTGTCTGTGTGATCTAGAGCAGAATTTAACCTTGAATCTGAGTGTTTCTTCCACCCACTCTGTCATCTCCTGAAGTGTCTGTCAGTGACACTACTGAAAGCTCAGGGATTGCAAACAAAGAGTGGCCACGCAGGAGTACACATCTTCATGTACTCACTGACAACAACTTGCTTTTTCACCTGTTTTCATCACCTTGTAAAAACCACATTGCACAGCAGCAGCATTATCACACAAAAACATGAGCGCCCTAATTGCTGTTGTGGTGAGCACATTTAGGTACCCGACCCTCCCGTAATGACAGCATCTCTGCAATAGAGGAGATGTGGAAAGGTGTGCCAAGAGATGTCTGTCGATCTCCTGCTGCCACCTGCTGGGGTTTGCATCGTGCACCCTCAAAGGCTGAGGAGCCATCCCCGCAGTGCAAAATGAACTCCCTGCTCCCGCTCGCCGCTCCTGCGCGCAGCCACTCTGCTCAGAGGAAGGGCCCTAAGAAACTCGTTTGTATGCGAGGTCTGTTAGGTGGTTTTCTTTCTTACTTGTTGGGCAAACAGCCCGCGTTGCTTTCACCCAGGCTTTAAGAATAATTTTGCTACGTGAGTCCAAACTGAAGTATTGTCGTTCGTGTGGGATAGGGAACTTTTTGGGGCTTTGTAAATTTTTGATGTGTACCCGGAGGGAGAGTAATGATTGGTTTCTCTAAAAGAGGCTTTTTTAACTGACTGAGAACATATTTTTTATTTATTTCTAAACCTGTGAGCAAAAAAAACCCCAGGAATTGTGTAAGGAAGAGACTAGACAATCAGCCTTTCTTTTCTTTTCCTATGTCAACAACAAATACACGCGTTTTAATGACTCGGAGTACAGATTTATGCTTAGTGCAACTATAGCTATAGAAATTACAAGGGTTCCAATAATTCCAGTTTAATATATGCACTCAGGAGGATTAAATTGCTCAAACTAAAGCAGTTATGAATTTAATGTGGGGATTCTTAAACTGTGGTCTGCTGTTGCCATGGCAATCCACTCAAGTCGGTCCCGATTAATATTTAAACAAACAAGCAGGCGAACGACTCTTTAAGAAATGAAACAAATTACTACTGCTGTTTATTGTGAAGAGTAAAGGAGGGTGATATTAGTGAGCTATCTCGTGTCAAAGGTGTGTACTACTGATATCGGAGCTTTGCTTGGTTTGGTTTTCATTTCTGTTCCTTGCCTTAATATTTGAATGTATTAGAAAATTCTCTGGCATCTCCTAAGCTCTGCTCTAAAAATGAAACCATAATAAAATGCTTTGCAAAATGGCATGAAAACAAACAGATCAGGGTCTGAATAAGACAGGGAATTTCAAGACAATCCTGGCCCAAGCAAGGTGAAAAGCCAAGAGCTTTTAGCTCAGGTAGAGTTCCAACAGGAGGAAGATGTGTAAGATAACCTCAGCGTTGCCCTGACATTGGTGCTGGGAGCTTCATTTTGTCAGCCCCTGGAACATCCACCTAACCAGTACCTGCCTCTCCATGCCCCAGCAGGACTGTGGAGGGCCTGCCTGGGAGCCATCACCCCTGGGGATGCCTTCTGCATCCCTGGGGCTCTCACTGGGCAGCACACACAGGCTGCTCTAATCCCTGCGGATTGGAGTCTGTCACAGGGTTGTTGTCACACAAATCGGTGCCCATCAGCAGCCAACTGCTCTGTCCACCGAGTCCTTTTCATCCAGCAGGCCCATGTGGTTGAGCAGATCACCTGACGTCGAGTAGGATCCGTGGCAGTCTCCTACCTGTGTAATTTGAATTTTTGTTTCCTTTCAGATATACTTGAAAGAAATTTTAAGAGAAATAGGCATCTACAACGTGAAGGGGACCCACAAAAACACGTGGGAGCTGAAGCCGGAGTACAGACACTACCAAGGAGAAGATAAGAGTGATTAACAGAAGTGTTATGAGAGTGATTGCACGGGGGGAACCCTGGTGTGTTTACAGACAGGACTGAGTACAGCAATTCTGCAAGGTTCAAGTTAAATTAAAGCAGCTGATACTTTGTAATTTTCCGTAGCTTCATTTTTTTTTCCAAGGAATATTTCTTGTATGTTTCTATAAGTGTTTTGTCTTTTAATGGGAAAAAAATATTTATAGAATAAACCTGTATTAGATTTATCTTTATTAGAAATCTTTTGAGTTCTGATCTTACCTTTTCTTGATAGCTCTGTGGCTTTCCCAAGCCTCCATGAGTTTGAAGGAAGACATGTCCTAGAGGAACCCGTATTTTTGTGGTTTTGCATTCCAGTAGAAGCAGATGAATACCCTCCCTTCTGCTGGGATCTGTCCAGGCTTTGGAAGGCTGCAGTGATGCACAGCCCTTTGTGCTGTGTTTGGGTGGAATGGGCTGTAGGAAAACCAGCAACAACTGTGATGCTCACCACCCTCCGTAACAGCATAGGAACAAATCAACACAGTTAACATCCCTGAAGTGAAGGCTGTTGGGTATCAGGTCAGTGTGAAGACAACACTCCCCTCCAGGTGACTACCAAGAAAAACCCGGTGTCTTTCAGTTAGGTACATCAAGGAATTGATTTCTCCTTTGTTCATTTATATGACGTTGCTTATGCCTGATGTTTAAGCATATCAATAAAAGCATTATTTTAATTTTTTTCCACAATGGGCATTGGTATCGAGGGTTGGTGTTTTTTTCTTTCAAATTGTGGTTTTATTGCTGGCTTTGCCACTGGGTTTCCCTGTGTTTTGGGGAAGATTGCTTAATGCATCCATCTCTGTTCCCTCGTTTTTGAAATGCACGTTGCAAGGGTTGACTATTCAGCATCCTTTCTGCAGGGGAGCAGAGAGGGAGATGGGATGGGAATGTTTAATTATACTCTCCAAGCTTTAACATTAAGAAAAAAAGAGCAGAGAAAACAGAGTGGAAAAACCCCTCATTTAGTAGACCTGTAAATGAAGTGGAAGGTGAGATTTTACAGCACAACTCACATTCCCTCAGGTCCTTCAGCTGTCTGCATCATTTTTGCACATAGTAATAAACTGATCGGTCTGTGTGACAAGGAAACTTTCCATTATTGGTCTGCTTGGAAGCAACAAAAGGCTGAGAGTTGTTTTTGTGAGTATCTCTCTTACAGATATGTTTCCTGCTGGTGCTCAGCTTTCCATGGCATGAAGTGTCCAGCTCCTAGGAGGTGGACTACTGAGCCTTTCTGAAAGCAAATATTGTCCCAGGGCTGTGTGTGCTTCACAGCTATCACTGTTGACTCCTCTCCTCAGGCTCTGCCAGCAGGAGTATCGCCTTAAGGGTAAGAGTTTGATGTTTGTCTTCCAGAGCCCCAAGGAATTTCACTGAAGCAGTTTCACAAAGTGAAAGTCTGCCCCTTTCAGAGCCCTGCTAAGGCCTCAGGCAAAGTTAAGAGTTTAATTTATTAAAGCAACAGATAGGAGAGATTTGGAATTGCTGCTGATAAATGCAAAATCAGGCTCGAGCTGGTAATCCCTGGGCAGCATCCAACAAAGGCAGAAGCTGAAGCCTTTGTGATAGCACTGATACGTAACAGTGACACTAGGGAAAGTTGTACCGTGTGGTGAAGGAGCAGTTCTTACCAAGAAGGTGGCCCTGTCTCGGGTGGAGGAAGAGAACTGCCCATCAACCATCTCTGCTAGACCTTGTCTTTTTTCTCAGAGGTATTTCCCTCTTCACTCAGACACAATAGCCTTCAAAATCTGTGTCAGAGCTGCTTGCTTTTGTTGTTTTAGCTGAAACAAATCCACCTTACCTTCACAAGACCCACTCCTTTGGCCGGCTGGTGTCCCAGCTCAGCAGGTCTCCTCCCCTAGAGATAGCATACAAGATGGTTGCAAACATCTTAACCTTTCTCCTGAAGTGCACTAGATTAGCCTGCTTTCCTGTCTCCTGGCAAGACTGGACTGGGCCATCATCCCACAAGGACCCAGCTTGCTGATGTCTGCAGGAGATAGCTGAGGATGCTGAGAGGAACCCAGCCTTCATGTCTTGCTACAGAACATTATGTGCTCCCCATCAACAGCCAGAGCCTGCACACATTGCTGTCCTCCTGCTGCTCGAGTCCTCTGGAGCCTTGCATTCACGAGTGGGTGAGATGAGACCTCTTGTTTTTCACAAGCTGGGCTCCTCTGCTCCATTTGTGCCCCGTTTTAGCAGCTAAGGTACCTAGAAAGTCCAGGTCAGCTTCTCTCTGCTCCTCATGTAGGCTTCCAAAGCCATGCCAGAGAATGCCATGCAATCCTGGTTTAGCAGTGCTGTCACTGACGTGCCACGAGCAAAAATGACTGTGCCATTTCAGAGGGAAAATGTTACCTTTAGTGGGATCCCCAGCAGGATTGGCTTAGCAGGAAGGTCTTTTGGAACTGCTTGTATTTTTTGGCTTCGTAAGAGTGTACTGGTTTACAATTTGTCTTAAGTTGGGAGGGCTGTAATCAGCCAGTGTGAAATGCCAGGAGATGGGAGTAGAGTAGGTGTGTTATTGATCTGCAGAGTGCCTTTGGACAGGGTAAACAGGCTTTACTTGGGAGTAATGGAAAGTGAACAGAGCACGGCCTTTTTTATGGGGCTTCTGTTACTACAACAATCTGATCTCTCTGGGCAAACATGGAGGGTGCCAAAAGTAAACAAGCAGTGGAGTTTCAAACACTAGCAACAGAAAGGCTGAGGGAAGCCAAAGTGCCCTGGTTCACTTGCAGTTTTCTCCACAAGTTTCCAAGGTAAAACGGGGAACAGGGCGGAGAGGAAACTCCATTTCAGAATGGAACTAGGAACTGGAACTAGGAAACACTACACCAGGGTAAACTCAGAAAATATACCCAATGGGCAGTTCAGAAGCTGGGTAGCTTATGAAGCACTTTTTTTACCTGCTTCCCACAGGGTTTTGAAGGCTTTTTAGCTTGTTTGGGTGTAACTGGGAGTGCAGCCACAAAATCCACATGGCCTAAGAGACGGGCACAGTGAGCCCCCAGGGGTGCTGACCAAGAGGCTAAAAGATGCTCTCCTGTGCCAGCACTGGGACCAGTGCCATGCATCCAAGGACTCTGCTGGGGCTCCTGCCTGGTAGGAGGACATGGTAAAGATGAAGGTGGAGGTGTTAAGTGCCACTGGATGTGACCAAGCCACAAGGTTCTTGCATCATAAACCGCCCCAGAACTGGCAGGGACACGCTGCTACGAGCCCCATGTTCTCCTTGCTGCAGTAACTTGAGGCACTGCAGGACCTAACTCTGTGCAAGGCTGTGATAATGATTTAGTACTTGGGGCAACCTCACTTGGATGTAAAAACTGCCAACTAATGTCTTTGGCTCCTTTCTGCCAGTAGCAGAAGGTAAGGATTGCAGCTGATGGTTCAGAACACCCAGCAGCTACCCACATCCTCACCACCACCCTGCCCCAGTCCAGCAGAACACACTTCCAGGGTCACCAGTGCTTGCTGGCACCCAAAAAACAAAGCACACCCTGGCCCCAGCCTTGACCACAGTCACTTGGCTGTCACCTTTGCACAACAGCTTCCAGCTGCAGCTTCAACCAAAAGGCAGCCAGGGCACAGGAACCACAAACCAGCAGGGTTGTGCTCCTGGCGATGGATTTTGGGCTGTTTGTGGCAAAGGCTTTCTGTGGTGGCTAGGTATTTTTCCCTCCTGACGAGACATTTATGTAACTCTGAGCTAAATGAACACGGTGTTTAACTGCTGCTCTCCCACTGTGGCAGCACAGAGAGTTACTTGCCAGCCAGTGGAGGGTAAAACATCCCAGTTTACATCGGCAGTCGCATCTGGAGCAAGAGGCTGAAAAGCTGAAGCGCAGCCAGAGGTCCATGGGAGCAGAAGGAGGTGGCTTAAGCTGCTCCAGGCCACCAGCAGCACATGAGAAAGCAGAGGTGTCTTGATACCAATACTATTGCCATTTAATAAAAACATCCTCCCTAGACAACTGCTGCTGAAAACACTGCCAGCTGCAGGCTGGCCTGAACCAGCTCAACAGGCAGAAGGGAAGGAAGCAAGTGGCAGCTTTTTTAATTTCTTCTGTCATTTTAGAAAAATAATCCAACTTTCATTCTCTGACAACAGCCATGCCCTAAGCTTATGGTAAGTGCCTCCTGGTCTTGAGCTAAACCCACATGAAAAAATAAAAACGACCCAAAGCAAACCCACCTCTGTTCCCCACATCCATTATTTAACCGTTTCCCTTTGCAGGTTCTCCCCCCATGTGCCAAAGCTGGGGGCTGCACAAGGACCTTTGCCCATCCAGGGTCTCCCACCCATGCCCTGCCCACACTGAGTAGGCAAAGCCAAAGGATGGAGCCAGGCTGGCTTGGCTGGGGACGTGAGAGGGCAATAGGAGTATCCAGCTCTCCATGGCCCCACCAGCACCTCTCCCAGCACACCAGGTGTTCCCTCCACTGAAGATGCTGCAAGAAGGCTTGGAGAAGGGGAAAAAAAATAGAGTGGATTTGTAGATGGAGCAACCTAGCTAGGGCAGCAAAACTCTGAGACAAAGATCAGGCATTGAGGGGGAGCAGTGCAGTGGGAGTGGAAGGCCAAGGTGACCACAGGACACGTGCACAGCACAGTTGGTGATTCCTCCAGCCCCAAGGCATCTCTCCCTTAACCACAAAACTAAAACAGGAGGATTCTGCCTCCCCTCCCCCGCTTTCTAAACAATCAGCTTCCCTTCCCCTGCCAGCAGCAGGCTCATGCTGGGTGCAGAGCAGACCAAGCCGGCAGAGGAAAGGATTCTACCCAGCTGCTTAACCCAACCCACAAGGCTCCAAAGAAAATCTATTTGGATCCTTCCCAGCTCCATAGCCCTTCCAGACACAGAAAGCACCTTCCCAGGAACACGAGATAAAAGCCTGATAAGCACGTGTTTTAAACCAAGATGGGGGTAAGTTTTAAAGCTGTTCTTCAGTTCAGGCTGTAATTTGTTACCGTGGGGGATTTTTATCAACTTGGTAACTCCTGAGGTGCAGCCTGACAGCAGCACAAAGCCATCTTCTCAAATCACTTTAGCTCTGCAGCATTAGAAAACAGCTGCTGGATACAAATAAGGGGCAGGAAGAGGAGGAACTAGGTTATGAGGAAATACACCAATTTCATTTCCAACTCAGGAGTTGCATCACAGACTTGACAAGAGCATTTAGCAGCCCCAGGCCATCCCCTGAACAGCATGTAGCAATTCCTGACTTTCTCACCCTGCCTCCACTGCAGGCAGCTACTACAGCAACGCAGCCAAGGTGACTGCTTGTCACCACCATGGTCCTTCCCTGCCCTCAGGTGTGGTTTGAGCTCTCCTTACCGGTGCCTGGCAGGCTCCACACTGAAGAGCAGCAAAACTTGCCCTTTTCCCTGAGAAACTGAAGGCAGCAATACATTCTGGGGAAATGCAGCCCTGCTACAGAGCAAAATCCTGCATCCAAGAGCCTTTACATTGACACTTTCCTACAACAGGCTGAAGCGAGACTTCCCACCAGAGGCTCCAGAGCACAGCAAAGCACGAGACTGATAGGAGCATGGAACTCCTAGCTTGGCATCTCTGCACACGCCCATTAAACATCCCAATTAGCCAGGAGCACAGACAGGGCAGCAAGCAGTTCTGCTCAACATCCTCTTAAGCACCTGCTCTTCAAAGCAGCACCTCATCATTTGTATGCAGCTGTCACAGGGCAATTTGCTCCAGGCCTGCACCCAGCATTCCCAGCCTCAGAACCAGCCGAGCAGGCAGGGGAAGAGCCGTTTCCCCTCCCACATACCAGCTCTGCTCTGTTTTTAACACTCGGGCTCACTGGAAATTGGATCCAGGGGTAGCAGGGGCTGCAGAGCCAGACAGGGGGCTGCAAGCACTGCCCGGCCCCCAACTAACCTCACTCCAGCAAGAAGCAAGTCTCAAACTGAGCACTTACTCCCCCCTTCGTTGAAGGCTCCCAGTTTTTGACAGATGGAAGAGGNGTAAATGAAGTTCCCATAGAACTAAAATAGGGTGTGTTTAAACCAGCCAGGAACCTCCGAGATAACTGTGGCACACTCCACTCCCACCTCCAGAGACAGTATCTCACCCCTCCCAGCCTCCCGCCGCATCTATCTCAGCC
>VWZY01006407.1:109586-140691 GCA_013399075.1 Chloroceryle aenea
TTTTAATTAATATTTGAGGAGGATTTTCTAGGCAGGTGTCTGCAGAGTCTCACAAGAAGCTCTTCTCATGCAAGATGCATCTCAGATAGTCATGAATTTTTGCAGTGTTACTTCCATCGAATATTGTCCTAAAAATATGACTGTGCTCAACTAATTGTTTGTGCCTTGGATTAAAATGGCAGATGACAGCTGATACTTTGTCCCTTTTACTCTAACTAAACAGTACATTTTCAGCCCATCGTGGCAGCTTAAGGTGAGCTGTCTGAAAAAGGGAGGAGATCCTGCCTGCAGCTAAGTCTCCTGCTGGGTGCAGTCAGTGGAAATAGATGGAGGTAGAGGTGAGGCTGGGCTATGATGTAAGAGATGGCACCAATGCATTCTTCTGACCTTTGAAAAAGTCACACAGTAGTGGTGATACTTTACACCATTTGCTGGGTGTGGAGAAGAGGGTCCTAAAATGTATATTCTCCTGATAGAGAGAAACTGGAAAATTGAAGACTAAACGACTGAGCAAGGCCTGTCCAGTCAGCCTGTATACAGTGCCCTCTTCACCAAGCGTGTCTCCTGGTGCCAGGGCTCTTGCACTGGGAGAGAGGATGCACGACAAGCCTGTAATCACCTCGTGTCTTCACAAACCTGGCTGGAATTTAGGACTGAAAGAGAAGCTGTGGCTTCATAGCCTCTCTTCTACCCACCCAGATGGTGACTGTAGCTCTACCTGGTTTTAAGTTCTTTCCCCAGGGACATTCAGGACAATAAAGATTTGATCTCTGGGTGCTAAACCTTCTTCTTAACTGGGAATTGATTTCAGAAAGCCAGGACGTCAGTTGGACTCTTTCAGGTGTGTTTAGGTTACACAATATAGCCAGCCTTTCAGTCCCTGGCAGTCCTTGAAGCCTTTTGAATCTCAAGCCAAAATTTAGATCTCCCGTTGGCAGTGTACTAAGCCAGAATCCCACATCCCAAGATCAGTGCTTACAAGTGTTGAGCTTTGATCACCAGTGTAGTTTATTGTGTCTGGTCTATTCACGGACCATAGAACATGTTAGACTGGATTAGATAGATGAAGATATGCCAAAGACATCACTTAGGATACAGGAAAGGTCTTCAGTTCAGCAACGACCCCTCTTGTGCCCAGACGGGTTGTAGGTGCCCTTACTCTGACGCCCACAGGAGTTACAATTCTTCCTGTTGTAGCCGGGTCCCTGAAAACCTTCTGCATCTTCCTTGGCCGTACACCCACAGCTCTGTTTCGCTTGCTGCCTGGCTGCACTTCTTCAAACAGACAGAGAGGTCACCGCACAGCAACAAAAAGCTTTTTATCTGTGACATTACACGCACCAGTTCAGTTTACCTAAAAGCCCTGCCAGTGGGGATCTGTGAGGCTGCCAGGCTGTGCTGCAACTAGTGTGTTTCAGGAGAAAATCAGGACTGGAATTGCCAGTGATGCTGCCCAAAGCTGCAGACACATTTTTAGACTTACTAACCTTATGAACACCCGTGGGACTAAAAGAACTATGACAGAAAAGCCTGCTCCTGTCTTGAGTCTGCTGCTGTTCAGTGTCTCACAAACGTGCTGAATGCTGGAATGAAGGGTGCATTCATTAAAGATCCAGACAACATTAGGCTGGGAAGGAGCACAAGTGTATTGCAGATTGAGAATAGAGTTTAAAAATCATCTGGACACATTGAGCAAATGGCCTGAATTGTTAGCAGGTGCTTAGACAAGGGCAGTAGGTCAATGACCAGTCAAAGAAATTTATTAAAGGACATTCCTTTAAAGTTTTTTGAAGACAAAGATGTGACACGAGGTTCAGGCAAGCTCTGAGCCACACACTAAGAGAAGCTGAGAGGGTGCATGGGGAAAATGCTGCCTTATACTGGGGCCTGGTCCTCTGCTCTTCCCTATGCTCTGCTGCTGGCAGGTGCCAGGGGATGCTGAGCTGCTGCAGCACTCCACATGGCTGCTCTGATGTCATGATCTTGAGTGCAGGGAAGAAGTTATCAGCTACAGACACAAGACAGTCAACTGGGTAGCAGTTCTACAGAAAAGATCTGGGCTACCAATGATTCCAAAGCTGAACCAGAATCACAGAACGTGGAAGTGATTCGGTTGGAAAAGACCTTTAAGATCCCAGAGTCCAACCGTTCACTCAGCACTGCCAGGTTACCACTAAACCATGTCCCTGAGAAGCATATCTACATGTCTTTTAAATACCTCCAGGGATGGTGACTCCACCACTTCCCTGGGCAGCCTGTTCCACTGCTTGGTAACCCTTTTGGTGAAGGAATTTTTCCCAATATCATTTGTCTTACCTGTTTTAAGACAAAGCCCACACTGTGTTGGAATATAATAAGTGGTGATGTTACGTGTAAGAAATTTCTGCTGTCTTAAAGGTGTGAGGGGCTGAGCTCTGTCCAGTGCTACTAATATCTCTTGGAGATACAATGTACCTCGAAAAAGTTATGGACTAACTGTTAAGCAGCAGGAATGAGAAGAAGAGATACAAGTTACTTTGTTTTTCTTCAAGGGAGTTTTAGACTAGGGATTTAAGCTGCTTTCCAGTAGTGTCAATAGAGAAGCAAGGAATGGGCTGTCAGCCTAGTTCTCTGTCCCTGCAGGTTTTTGAGAACAGACTAGAAACCTCCTCAGGATCAGAAAGCAGTGCTAGATCCCCCATGAATGACAGATAATATCTGACCCTGCCTCACAATGGAGGGAGGGGCAGCCTCTAGATCCTTTCTAGCCCTACTCTGTGGCACCCGGTGGTTCTTAGATGAACTGTGTGCTGTCATTTACACCTGTTTAGACTGGTTACAGAATTGGGATAAAAATAATATTCCCATATTCCTATTCAGAATGGACAAGAGGGGTTGGAAAAGGGACATCAGAGAGGAATGTGTTTGTTTTCCTCATGGCAAGGCGGGTCTGGGTGGAAATCACACGTGTGCAGGGGGAGAAGAGTTCAGGTTCTGCAGCACCCAGAGTTTTAATACCAGTACAAGGCCCTGGTTCAGTCCCATCTAAATACAATGTAGTACAGTCCTTCGGCTCAGAAGTATGCTGCAGGAGGGGCCGTGTGCCAAACCTAAGGGAAAGGTGAGCAGGGATTTAACTGCTTGTGCTTGCTGGAGCTCTGCTTCTTCTGCAGGCAGTAAGCCTGGCTCTCTGCAGAAAGATGGGCTCTCACAGAAGAGTGGAAGATTTATAAATTGACCCACAGAAAAACCCAACAAATAAACAAAACCAAATCAGTGCTGGTCCAATTGCTTTGCAAAGAATGAGGGTGGAACAAGCTCCCCAGTAGAGATGGCTCACCACCAGATCCCTCTGCTCGGCGAGCTGAATCTCGCTTCTCGTGGAGCAACAGGGCCTGCTACTTAAGGTAAAGGGAGGTGGGAGTGCGGGTGGCGGTGAGGCAAGCAGGGGCAGTGTCCTCCCCAGCAAGGTCTCAGTTCCACAGTGCCCCAGCAAGGCCAGGGGAAGTCAAGCCAGGATGAGGAGGGCACAGGGCCAGGCCCAGCATGGCTGCAGTGTGTATCGCAGGGAGCAAGGCAAGGGCCTGAACGCAAACGCAGCTGCTGAGCTGTGGGAGGAGAGGGTCCCAGCCAGGCTGCTCATGGATCCATCCCACTCTGCAGCTGGTTCTACTGCAGCTCTAGACAAGGTTACAACTTCCATCTACAGACGCCTCTCTAAACTTCAACAGCTTTTTTTCTAAGGCCAACTAACCTCTCTGCCTATTTTTTCTCCCTGAAGACCTTGAGCTGAAGTGTACCCTCAGTTAATATAGCAATCAATCCCCATAAAGAAGACTTAAAGAAGACTTTCCCCGGCTAGATTTCTGTATCTGCCCTCCACATGCAAGACTTTCTACTCATTTGGGTGCTTGTGCCATACAGAGACACCCCACTAGATGGCAGGACAGGAGCCGGTAGATGGCAAGCAGGGCTCTGCTCACCTTGGTAGGATGCCAGAGCTTTTCCTGCTGGTGTTGGTGTCATTCCCCTATCACCTGGAGTGCCCCGGGACCGGCACAATAAAAATTTGATCTTGGGCCTGTAACTGATTCAACCTCTCCCTGGGCTCCTGGCCAGTTGGATCCTTCACACAAATACCATTCTCTCCAGATAATTAGCATCCCCATGTGATGAGCTTGAGTCCATGGGGTTTTTAACCATTAGAAGGGCTAATCCTGCCATGCTAAATACACTTGTGCCATTTTTTCAATGTGTCATTTGCTTCACAAATGTTTTGAAGCCTGTAATGCTTTTCTGCCATTTTAATCCATCACTGTGAACTAAAAAGTTCATTGTTATGTGTGATAATGTCTCGATCTTGTGAACAGAGAAATAACCATCAGAGCACGTGGTGTGTTAATGGTGTTATTCCTAAAATTCTGGTACTGGATTTGCCAGCAGGTAGTGAGTAAGCAACACATTCAGTTATCTTTCTAAAGCAAACCTTGCTTTGGGAGAATGGCAGGAATAAAGGTGGCATTATGAGGAAATGAGTAGATGGCTTTTGGTCTCCCAGTTGTGCAAAGCATCACTTTAAATACTGCAGGGGAAAACAGGCAATGGGATTAAAAGACATTTGAAAAACATTTGACATTTTGGAAAATAGCTTCCTAAACCTCACTGCAGTGACTTGAGTTCATAACACTTGTCAGCTGTAAATACAAACCTGTAAAGATTTTCAAAGATCCCAAGACGGATTTTTAGTTTATTATTTTCTGCTAAAGATTTTGTGTCTACTGTATTCCCCCCTTCTGTGAAAATCAGAAAGGGACCAGAGCAACAAAGGGTATGTCAGATGGTTAGGAGCTTCTGATCACCCAGCTTCTGATGATTTTGAATTGCTCGGGTTTGTATTGTTTTAGAAAGTATGGCAGTACTCCAGGAGCCATTCTGAAATGGGGAGTTTTGATGGAAGGCTGGTAGAAGAAGCTCTTTGCAAACTGTCCCTCACAAATGTACTCGGAGAAAATAAGGGCTGATCTGCTTATCTATCTGTGAGATGGCTGATAATGTCAGGCTCTTCCAGATTAGGTTAGGAGAGGACCTTGAGTGGTTAATCAGCCAGTCTTCCTGCATCGGGGGGGATTAGTTAGACATGCACCATGCTGGGGAGATGTTTGTCTACCTTGTTTTTCAGAACTCCTGATGATGGAGATTTCCATCCCCCTCTGCAGAACAAACATTTACTAAAAAAAGGGCTGGAATTTGGGTCCTCCCATTCCCCTGTGAGTGTTGTAAATACAGGATGGCTTCTAACCTGTATTAAAGTGTATGATAATTAGAACCTTACAGAGTTCAGTCTGCCTTATTCTGTGTGGACACTTGGCTGCAGTTTCCATATTTATCCAAAAAAAATCTGTATTATTTGTCAGTAGTGTCACACAGGATGAACCAGGATGTTCCTCACTGTTTGGTCCCTTCACTGGGCCAGGGGGCACTTGGAAGGCTATTTACAGGGCCATGATACTGTAGGTAGAGAGGAGAAATGGAAGTACCAGTCCATCTCGTGTATTCCTACCAAGAAGCTTTACATCAAAAACAGTTTCACTAATGAATACAGTTCATGAAGTGAGAATAGATACTTCTGTGGAAACATAAGAGTAGTTCTCAAAATAACTGTTAATAAAATAGTAAGAAAGAGAATAAACCCAGACACATCCCTGCCACATATATGTCTGTGTACACACACAGAGAGTAAATATATATATACATAAACAATGTTTATATAATTGCCCAAATATCGAATGCCATGTGCAGTTCTGGTCTCCCAGTGTCAAAAGGCTATGATAAAAGTAGTAATAGTACCAAGAAGAGAGGCAAGGAGCAAAATAATAAACTGGAATAGGACACAGGAGCTTTCAAAAGATGGAGGGAGAAGGGTGTGATGGCAGCCTTTGAAATTAAGAGCAGCCCTGAGAAAATGAAAAGAAAAGTCAATTATTCACTGCCTCTCAACATACAGGAACTATGGGAACATCAAGAAAATGATGAGGTGACAGGTTCAAAAGAAAGAAAAGAGGGCTCCTTTTAACACCCTGTGTATAGTTACACTGAAGAACTTACTGCTTGAGGATGCTGTGCGTGCCAGAAGTTTAGATTATTGCAAAAGCAATTAGAAAGAGTCGTGGAAAAAATGCAGCAAGGGCTATTAAGCACTCTTGGCTCGAGAAGAAGCCCTTCAGCCAAGGACTGCTGGAGGCTGGGAAGTCTAACACTGAAATGTTACTTTCCTCTGCATTGATTTATAGGTTTTGCAGGGTAAAGGGTTTGGCAGAGATCTGCATCCTTGAATCCCTTTATTAGCTTATCAGTCATGGGCAGCCTCAGGAAAGAACATTTCTAGGAAGGAAGAGGGACCAAGAAGGTTGCAAGGAGACCGGGGAATCATCTCTGGCTGTTTCTCTGGCCTGAAATAACCCTTGGCGAGCTGTGGGGACATGCTGAGGTGAGGAAGGGCCACTGCCTGCTCTGCCTCGCCAGCTCCCCGCTATGCTAACTGCATTAGCTGCTGACCTGACGAGCTCTCCTCGTCTAATTTTGCTGCCTCAGTTCTGACCTGGTTTTGACATTTGAAAGAGCAAGTAAACCCCTCACATGTGTCAGCAGGTTTAGCTGCCATCAGCTTCCTTACCGTTTCATGACTGTGCCCAAACGCCCAGCCAAGATGGTGTTGGATATCCCCGGGTAAGCGAAGGATCGTGGAGGTGCTGCGAGGTCAGGCCACCTTATTTCAGCCATGCCAAGAAATCACAGCCACCCTCTGCAGTGCTTCGGGCAGCCACAGGCCCCCTCCATCTGCCTTATTTCTGAGCTGTTCTGCAATGCGGTCTGGTCCTGTATTCCTCCACCTGTGGCTCTCCAGGTTCCCATCTGGGACATCCTGACGCAGGTGCACACCTCAACCCCAAGCGTTTACATGTGTGCAAGCAAGCGAAGTGCATCAGGTGATGGAGAAGACATCCAGGCACATCCAAAGTTGAGCATACAGATTTTTCTGTCGTGAATGAAACCCCCTGTGGCCACGATGCACACAGTGCCTGTTAGGTTTGGGTTTGCTATTTTATTTCCTAAAAGGTTACGCCGTCCTTGAATTTTCAAAAGCTCAACAGCGTGGGCGGGAGCACAGCACACACCTGGGAGTCAACAAAGAAATTCCTGTGTGCCCAAACTGGTGTTTACAGCCACTCTTCTCTGCGACTGCAGTCAGTGCAGTGCCTCCCGTCTCAGATTCTCCAGGCATGAAATGAGGCTGGGAATGTTTATCCACCTACTGTGAGTGTTCATAGAACAAATCATTATTGCTCTATAGGGATAGGAAACCAGGAAGGAATCCCACTGAAATAATTCATATATACAGGAGCAAGTGAACCCGGAGAGAAGGAGGCTCGGGGGCGGATGCTCTTCTAGCACAAAGCAAACGGCTCTCCCCTGAGAGCAGCATGAATATGGAAACCGTGCAACAGATGCACTGTACTGAACATCAGATGTATGGAAATTATTCTGCTTGTCTTTTTGGTGCATTCCCTTACCATTCACAAACGGGTTTGTGCTGAACATCCAAGAGAGAAGCTGAGGAGATGGTTTTGGTTACAGTGGGTATGGCAGACAGAGGGTGAGAGCGTGCAGGGGGTGGTGCACTGGTGCTGTCCAGGGTCGTGGTCAGCCCCTAAACAACAAGAGAAAGATTTCAGCTTTCACACTCCTCTGCAGCAAGGCAAAGAGGGTGAGCCCCAGCCAAGCACTTAAGAGCAATCCCAAGGAAATGGAGACAGTTTATCTTTTTTTTCTATTCATCTGAATTTATTATTCACTCCTTTGGGTTTCTGCTGGCAGCCAGTGCTATTTAAAGACTTGGCTTTTATCCAAAGCCCACACTCACATGCTTCAGATAAGAAATACAGAGAGGAAAAGAAGCAAATTCTCCATTAGTTCCTTGAACAGTTCTGCCTCTGCTGAACACAAAAGGCACTATTTCAGTTTCTTCATGCAGTCCTGTAAGTGAGCTCTCTCCCTGAGGGTCAGCTTTGCCAGAGGAACAACCTGACCATCTGTAGGTGCAACGTGTCTGTACTACCTGGAGCTTCACCGAGGCAAGTGGAGGCTCAGGGTGGTGATTTTTACTTGCAATTCTTCCCTAATTGCATTTTTTCCTCTTTGAATTTGTTGCTTGTAGTAACTCAGATGTGAATCCATTAATGCAATTACAGAAGTGTAAAGCAGAAAGCAAAGGACTTTACTTTTTAATACACCAGCTCAGTGACCCCACAGTAAGGTCACGCTGCTTGCACTGGCTGCTGTCTGTGGTCAGGAGAGGTCTCTGGGAGCTGGTTTTGGAACCTGGCACAAATTTACCCTGTCATGTGCTGTTCGGGGAAAAGTTCAGATGCTGGGCTCAAAACACAGACAGTGAGAGCTGAGATGCAGTTCTGAGAGAGGAGATGTGCTATATATTTTTACCCATCCCACAGAGCCCCTGACTGCCTTTTTGACTACTTTTGAAGGTTCAGGCTTGCAAGCAGCTCTTCAAGTATGAAGTATGGCTGGGAGTGGGGTGGAGAGTATCTGTATCTGGTTATGTGGTGCTCAGTGATGGCAAACATTTCAGTCTACACTTGAGCAGAGTTTAAAACTGGGACATACTGGAGCCCAGATGGACCAATGCATTAGTATGAATAAAACCAGCCAGTCTCCATCACCAAAAATTCAAAGTGACTACTGTTATGCCTTGTCACCTTTGACTCCTCAACCCAATGGTCCCAGTCAACTAGAATCAAGAGAGCAAAGCCTATATGAGATCAAGGTATTCTCTCTATTCACAGTGTAATACTCAATGTCAGTGTCATGGCATGTCTTTGGGTTTAATGTACGCAGGGGAGGATCATCTGCTTTATAAATTCATCTACACCTTTTGCAGCAGCACCTTAAATGCTCATGCATGTGAGGTGTTTTAACATCACCATGTCTGACAAAATATTTGAAGATGTGAGGTTTAGGATGAGCAGCAGATAGCATCCTGACAAAAAGCTAGGGATGTATTTTGCTCTTGATTTTCATTCAAGACTTTTTTTTCCTGGTTTTGCTTCCAAAACCTAATCCCTGAGGACTTTGTAAAATAATAATTGTCTTCCCACCACTGCGCTGTGAAATCAAAGTTCTGTCATTCCAAGCATCTTCACAGTACATTCCTCACAAGGCTAAAAGAGATCAGCTAAAACTTGGAGGCCAACCAAGGTCCATTTAATGACCCTATTGTTATTAACATTTACATTGCCAGTTGTTTCAGTGCAGGAAATAAAATGAGGAGAATGAGAAAGAAGTGGTATCAGTGAGACAGGGCCTGATGCCATTGCCACTAGTCAGCGAATGGCAAATACCTCCAAACCTGGCAAATGTGCTCCAGGGTTGCTCAAACTGTTGGGAGAGAGAGCTCTGGATGGGAGGGAAAGTGTCCTGGCCTGTCTGAACAGTTGTTTACCAGAGAACCAATGTGGACTTAAAAGAATTTAGAAGTAAAAAAAAAAAATAAGCCATTCAGATGAGATTTCTGGCTAAACTGATTTTGACCTAGAATGTTAGTTATGAAAATGCAAAAATGCTTTCATTGTTTCTAATGCAAACCAGCTAAAGAATAATAATAAAAAAATGTGGTACTTGCAGAACAGCTTTGATTGTAAAAGTCCTGATTCTAATTTCTCCTGCTACAAGAAGTGCTGCACTCGTGACAGTGTGCCAAGTATTCAGTTCCTAACGCTGCCTTCCTGCAGCAACTGAGGGCAGTTTTGAAGGTCTAACAGCTGCAGCAGCTCTGTCTTGTGTCGCCTTTGGTAGGGGATCAGAGCACAGTGCAGAGCGGCTGCAGAGGCTACACCAGTTTAAGCAAACTCTTAAAACCATTTCTGGGCAGGTATCCAGAACTTGGTGTCTGGTTAAGCTTAGAGGGCTTTGCAGACACAACTAATCTGGCACTTGACACCCTCGAATTTAGGTGTGTTAACATCTAGGTCGAAAAGGCTGACTCGCAGCTGTATGTTAACATGGTCAGAGGAGAGGGCAGCTCTGTTTGGGAGCTGTATCTTTCTGCAGTGATGATGCAGGCAGTAGTTAAACTAAACTTTTTTGCAGATTAGAGACTTGCTGAGCTAATTGAATGAGCTCTGGTCAGATAAACCAGATGGAGCTACAGGAATCTGCACACCATGCTGTCATTTTTCCCCACCTAGTCTTTAACTACACCATTTAAATGCCTCTACAATGTGCCAGACAGTGTGGAGAGAGTAAGATACCTATATTGTACATTTCATTGCTCATTCTTTCCACCTCATTCCTTTCAGATGCTGTACACTTATTGATCAAAAGCCATTTTCCAGGGTTCCCCAGATTCTGGAACTGCTTCTGTACTCCAAGGTTTTAGAAATAGAGACCACCCTGTTTATAATCTCAAGAAGTCAGTGTTAACAATGGATTCTGCACTGACAATAGCAGAAAAAAGTGCTGTCAGCTGAGAAGCATTTGAAAAAAAAGTTGTTCAGCCTCTACCACATTTTCATATACATACATTATATCCATTAAAGAAGCCTTTCAGGTAAAGAGCACAGTTTAAAATATAAAAATATTAAACCCAGTGGATGTATGTCTTTTGGAAACATATAAATTCTAGGATATGTCAGAACTACAAGAGTTGGGCTATTTTCCCAACAACTTACAGCTATTACGAACCCCCAAAGTTTAACTCCATCCAGGGGAAGTATATAATCTAGTGCTGAGTCCTGCCCTCCAAGCAGCCTGAAGGATGGCCACGCTGGCTGTCCTGAGGAGTGACTGCATAGTGCTGTGGCCTTCCAGGATCCCTCCAGACCTTGAGGAAAATCCAGCTCAACCTCCAGCCGCTTTCCGTGGAACATTTTGTCCCTCAGACTGATGAAGGTATCAGAAGTACCTTTCACTGGTAGCACTTCCCTCTGGGACAAGCTACCTGAATGCCTTAATCCTCACATCAACTATTACAGAACTGGCAGACCATCTCTTTTCAAAAGATCACTTATTCTTGTCACTTACAACAAAACCCCTCTTGTCACTGCAGACAGTCTAGCACCAGTAAAAGCTTCTGCACAATTTATACATGCCTGATCTCCTCATCTCTTGTCTCATTCTTCATTTGCACTATCTCCTCTTGTTCGTCTGTGTCACTCTTAATTGCTTTTTTTGTCTCTCCTCTGTCTCCTTGCTGGCTTTGCATGTAAAAGGAGAACAATGAAATTTGTAGGCTGGTTCTTTGATTTTACAGGCCTTGGGGAATCCCTTAGAGCTGAAACAGGGCCAGAATTAGACTGTGTATTTAGCTTTACTGTAGGAGTCCATCCAAAGTCCTTACAGGAGCTTTTACACATGGTCCAGCTGGCAGCCTGCAAGCTACAAAGTGGCTCTGCCTTGTTTGCAATCTCTGTTCTCTGACCTTCTTCAAGGTCAGAGAAAGTTGTTAGCACACTGTGTGAGGTCTGGTGGTTGATGCCACCTCCTTCTCACCCTGCAAGCCAGACAGAAGGCCAACAGGTATTAGGATGTGGCGTTGAAGGTGGGATGCATACTACAAGCCCTCAAAGGTTTTTGGTCTGACAGATACTTGTGGCTAAGTCCTGTGAGATGTCGAATCTGTAAACGTAGTGAGTTGAACCTGCTTGAGAGTCAGACTGAGCTATAGTCAGGGTGAGCAACGGGCCAGAACTGTGTCTTGGAAAAGGAGGGGCATGTGAGAAGGTAAGGGAGCACCCTCCTTGTTGGCAATGAGCTGCTGCACCAGTGCTGCCACGTAGCAGAATCCCCCCGTTGCAGCTGCGAGGCACCTCGCTGCACTGACTGGTGCTGCTGCTAAGGCACTCCACAGGCTGGCATCCACTGAGCCCTGTGTAGGGAAGGACAGCTGTGGAAATCGGAGGGAGGTGTTTGAACACATCAGCTATCATGTTACCCCAGAAGCCCAGAGTGTCTGTCACCACAGTCTATGTCTGTTTGCCCCCTGGAAGACCACTACTTTCCCACTCTGCCGGGCTTTGTTACTGGAAGTGAGCAGAGACATGAGTGGAGACCTGTGGTTGCTGCTTTGCAGCATCGACAAGGAATCCCACTGCACGCTAAAGATCCCGAGTAACTTGTCCAAGGTGTGTTTTTTGTGACAGATGACTCCCATAAGGACAAAGTCATACAGCTGTTTTCCCCTGCTGTGCAGAATAACCCTTCTTGCTCAAGGTCACCAGCAAACAGCTCACCTTGGCCAAACCCAGTGTTAGTCCTGAGATGCTGGTGTTGTCATGCTGCAAATCAGCAGGCCTGCAAAGCAAGAAAATACTTCAGAAAGCATCCTGTCTTTCCAAAACGTTTTAATTAAAAAAAGAACAACATTGTAATGTTACTTGTGGGCTTGTTTTGTGAAGTACATTTATAAATTTAAAAAGAAGGAAATGGTGTTCAGATACTGATAGGAGAATCTGGGTTACCCAGAGCCAGGCTGTGGTAAACATGGGAAAACCTGAATTATTTGAGTGCTGATTTAACACAACCTATTCTGTAGACACTGAGAGAAAATGACCAAAACTTCAGAATTAGGAAAGGGAATAGTGAGGTTTCTTTAAGAAGCAACAGTACTGATAGTTTGAGATTTTCCTACATAGGCATTTCTGTGTTTTGATCAGCCTGAATCCTGTTGTGAAGGACATGGCTTGGGGTCACCTGCTGCCACTTTTCCCTGTCACCTTTCTGTGACTGTAGAACTGCTTTGACCTACAGCTCTGCTTTCACAGGACAGGCAAGTTCGAATGGGTATTTCCCATGCTTCCTGCTCTCCCTGGATATTGAGTACTGCTAAGGGGTGTACTTAAAGTGGTAGAAAACCTACTGTATATACCATGTTCTTTGGTGTCACACTGACCTCTCTGTCCTTCATTCAACATTGACTTGTTCTTTCTTGAGGAAAAGCTTAAGTGACACCTTCCACCACACGCTGCCTGGTTTTTAGTAGGGGATAGAAATGTATTTGCTTTTCTTTGTGTTACCTCTACTAGCATTCAAACTGGCATCATTTCTTCCAGCTGCTGCAGTGCCACGCTGGTCAAAAGTCTTTGTGAAGCAATTGTGACTGATGTTTATTTGGCAAGTGAGCAGAGGACAGCAGCCTACTTCTCAGACTGCCTGTTGAGGTTGGGAAGTATTGCACAGTAGTGAAACGCCTTCTGTAGTCCCTAGCTGAGAATCTTTAGCAGCTTTTCATTTGTTCATTCAAATAATTTAAAATCCAACACTGTGACATACATAGGAATTATTATCTCTCTAGGGAGTCTCAGAAATGAAAACGATTTCCCAGGACCTCCTGGGAGATTGCAACACTTTCAGACAGTTTTGTCTGGATTACAGGTTTACTAGAATTGCCTTGCTGGGAACTCGTGCTGTATGACTCCCTTGTCCACTCAAAGCCCGGAACTGTCCTCTGTTCCTTCACCCTTTATGCTTTAAAAACAAATAATATGGTCTTTTTATATCCACAAAACTAGGATACAATAAAGACCTTTAGCTCTTGTCGATGCCAGAGCCCAAATCAGATTATCGGGAAAAAAAACAACAAAACTAAACATACAAACAAACAAAAATTAACTAAAAGGATACAGAATAACTGTTACTGTTATTCCTGCTTTCACAGCCCTTTCTCCCTGAACTCTGCACTCTGCAGCAGAGTCTAGGTCAGAAACTGTAAGAAGTGTTGTCACTGTAAACCCATATGACATACGCTAGAAGCTGGAGCAGGAAATGTCATCGAATAATTACAGGAAAAAAGTCTGGAAAGATCCTTGACAGTCCATCCTGATGCTTGGGCTGGTTCATTCCAGACTGAAACTACTCCTGAGAAACAGCTGCTTAACAGTTTTTAAAAGCTCATGATGACCAAGGCACTGCAAGCTCCTCAGTCAGTCTCATCTAGCATGTTCCATACCCCTGGAAAGTCTGTTCTAATGTCTAATACAAGTGGTGGAGAACAGGTAATTTCTTTCCTCTGTATGGCCACCTTTCAGTCTTGAAGATTATGTTATCCTCAATCTTTTTAAAAAAATAAACAAGTCTATTTTTTTTTCAGTCTTTCCTGGCAGGTTGTGTTTTGTAGACTCAGCCTGATTCATAGAATTATAGAATGGTAGAAGTTGGAAGGGACCTCTGGAGATCAGAGTCCCCCCCTCCTAACTCCTCTCTAGACCCCTCCACAGGCATCACGCGTGGCTGGACATGGTGCTCCAGCTGAGGCTTTGCCCCTGGCAGACACAATGGAAGGACTGGGTAACCTGTCTTTATTTTTACACATGCCAATAGCACATTGAGTGTTTATTTTTTCCCACAGTCATCTACTGTATGAGCGAGGGACAGTTTAACTCCTTCTCAGACAGAAAGTGCAAACATCGAAGGCGAGAAGGCTGTGCCAGGGCAGGGAGCGGTTGACTCCTTCCCATGTGCCAGACTTGCTGTCATCAGGCAGCCAACAGGACATGAACAAAGCAAATGAATGACATGACTAATAATTACGAAAGCTCCCAAGGGACAAAGGGAACTCTCCGGTGGTTCCAACTAGTGACAAAATGATAAGACAGTTTGAATAATGCCCATAACCATCTGGATCACTTCACTAACCATTCTTTTAAGCCTCAGGACACTAGGCAAATATGTCTTCAATGCAGAGATCAGAAGAGAAACGATTTTCCATTGTAGGTAGCAGTGGAAACATTGAAACGAGAAACAATGAACAAAAAAAGCAGAGCTTTCTGGTAGAATTGTTTGAGGGTGACCCTCTTTTGTTTAAAAAAGAAACACACAAAAATGTGTGAGGAAATTCAGGAGCAGTAAGATTAGGGGGCTGGGAACTAATTAATTAAACCTTAGCCCTACGCAGCCCAGCGGGAAAGAGCTGGCTTTTGGACAGAACTGATGTAAGACTGTGTAACCAGTAGCACAGCAGCAGCACGTGGATCGTTCAAAGACATGTGAATAGATGCTGGGCAGCAAAGTCAACTGCTGATAGGGCCCTGATGTCAGGCTCAAGGCAGCTCGCCAAACACAGTCTGCTGGCTGTTGAAAGCATTACATATCTCATGGTATGAGCTGGGTAGAAGATAGAAGAAAAGTGGTTACTTCAGAGGGCTCATTGAAAAGTCACTACAAGTAACAAAAGTCAGCCTTGATTGCTCTACAGTCAGAAGTATATGGTCGAGTACTAACAGGTACTCAAATGTGATCGAGTGTGAGCTGTAATGTTTGAGCAGGAACTGGTTTGAGCTGGAGATAATAAAAACTGGCTGCCTGTGGAAGGAGCTGGCCAAACTCCAGGAACAACTGAAGGTCAAACTGGAACCAAAGTCCTTCTTAAAAGGAGACAGAAATTAGGGAAGTCAGAAAACAGAACTGGCTGTCTTGCAAAAGCACTCTGCTTTAGAATCAGTCCAATTT
This sequence comes from Chloroceryle aenea, assembly GCA_013399075.1. NCBI lineage: Eukaryota > Metazoa > Chordata > Aves > Coraciiformes > Cerylidae > Chloroceryle > Chloroceryle aenea. The sequence goes on from VWZY01006407.1 coordinate 125,085, forward strand.
ATCTTTGTGCAAAAAGAAGGAGCCCTTGAATGTTTACTGTATCTGCAAAGACAACCTTGCAACACTGCAGTTGGAACACCAGCTCTGTGGGCTGCCTGTGCCGTAACAACTGAAACGTGAAATCTCTGGGAGATCTGCGTTGGACTTGGATGGTTGTAGAGAACTCTTCTCACTGTATGAAGCATTTACAGCAGACTGGGACACAAATTTTTAATTCCTTATGTCTTATTGACAGGTTCACATAAAGCTACAGCCAGCTTCTTAGGGCTGAACTGGCATTATCCCCTTCCTTCACCAGCTGGTAAGCTTAAATAAAGTTTCTCAGCTGCCAGCTTTGCCCTGAGATTAGTGAGAGGAGTGATACCATAGGATGCTTTGACCTTTCAGGGGTAAGGCACGCCATCCACTTTGGAGGCAGTGGAGTGACAGCAGCAGCAGGGCTGCAGCACAGGAGCAGAGACTAAAAGCACATGGGGGGAGGTCTTGCAATAAATTTGGCAGCTCTTCAGTCAGAAAGTGCTGAGTTACCAGAACAGGCTGCCTTTAGGGGCAGAGAAAGAGCTTGTTTCAACTATTTCACAGGGAGTCCTGGGCTCTGAACCAAGGGAACTGACTAGGTCTGGTTCTCGTCCAGTCTTCGTGTACTGGTCACTGCCACCTGTAGAGCGGCTGAGACCTGCCCTTTTGGACAGGACCCACGCTCCTGACCAGAGGGTCAGGCTGCATTCTGGTGGCCATGGCCACAGCCATATCCTGTACAGCAGGCTGTGATCCTTCCCAAAGACCACTGGATATACATTTTCAAAGCAATGTAATGCTTACATACTGAGTACATAACTTCAGCCTTGGTAATGCAAAGAAACGTAGTTAGAATTGCACAAAGCTGGATAATAATGGGGGAAAAAAAAATACTGTTTTGTCAAAAACATTAAACCAGAGCAAAGTAACTGTTTAAACCCACCCTGCCCCGTTCTGGCCCTCCACAGGGCAGGTGTCTGAGGTTCCTGTACCGCCAGGCAGACCCGGCGGACACAGCACCCGCTATAAACCGAGGGACCAAAATCGACGTCGTTTGCAGTTAATGATGAGGAGAAATTCTGAGGGGCGAGTGACCTGTTCATTAACCGAGGAGCACTGCAATACTTGACGTACCTCTTCCAGGCTCCCGGGGCGGGACTGCTGGTGGAAAATNGACTGGCAGTGGTGCCCTGGCTGTAGGGAATCCCTTCGGGTTTGGGAGGGGACATCTGCTGGTTTCAGTGCTTGCAAGACAGCGGGTGTGTTGCAAGAACTTGCCGTGAGGGTTGCTGGCTTCAGCCCTGGCTTTTTTGTTTCTTTCTGGTGATGCTTCACTGCTTGAATACAAAGTCCGAGCGGTGTGTCTGCGGTGTAGTTCATGTAGGTAGACAGTACTGCTTGGAGAACTAGCTTACCCTTCGATGCTTTAATTGCAGTAGTAACTTTTTAGGACTAGTAACTCATTTAGCATAAGCTTTGTGTAGCATTCAAGGGTCAAATCCACTTTTGGCAAGGGTCAAATCCACCAATTGAATTGCCGATGGACTTTTTGTAAGGCAATGGTTACTGTTTTTATCAGCGTAGGGAAGAATTTTTGAGTAAGAAGCAAAATAAGAATTCAGAAAACAAGACAGGTGAATGAGTAGAGTTGCTTGCTGGTGTGGTTTTTTGGTTGCTTGTTTTTTTTTGGATGAACTCTGACACTCTGCTTTAATTTCTTTCTGAAAGTATTAAAAAGTAGGATGAGGAATGCAAGATAGATATAAGTGGAAAGACAGATGGTTAGTTTGGCCTAAAAAGCAGGAAAGGTATTACTTGAAAAACAGAGTGGCCTTCATTGCCTCAGCAGAGTGAAATACACACCAGTCAAATGCATGGATATATTTTAGTTTTATCTGCCTTGTAGTGTTTGTGAGAGATGAAAACTTGTTTCAATATGTTGAGGTGAAAAATGTTAACTGTATTTTTAATTTTGACAGGTTCCTCAAAAGCAAAGACTGTGTGTGGCTGCTAGCAGCCCAACTGAGCTTGGTTTTGTTTCCATTAAACGATCTGCTGTTAATCATGGCAGGGCAGGAATCTGAGGAACTTGGAGGTGGCCTCCCCTGGCACGGTGTTGTACTGGGGCTTTCCTTTCGAAAAGCTGTCATGGTCTATGCCTGTGGCTCCTGCTCTCTGCATGACACTCCTTTTGGCAATACAGTCGTGCACTTACTTGCCTTTTCTTTGTGGTTTTTTTACCTTAGTGGTGTTCCCTGCAGTGGCCTAAGGAGTGAGGGGGATTTCTGTGGGCTTGGCTGTTGAGTCTCTGAAATGGTGTCAGTGGAGCTCCTGCAGGGTTTTTTATTGTATTGTTGGAAGACAACACCCAGGTAGCTTCTTGGGAAGTAAAGATGACAAAAGGAGAGCTAGGGCTGCAGTAACTGTTCAGACACGCTCAGTGCCTGTTGCTTCTGTTTGGATGCTGGATTATTGGCACTTGCAGAGGAAATGAACTAAGATAGCTCCTCTCTACGAAAGATCACAATCACAGAAATAGATGTCCAAATTGGAAAAGACCTGTATTATCTAGTCCAGTCATCAACCTAACACTAGCAAGTCTATCCTTTAAACTATATCCCTAAGCACCCCATCTAATCATCCCTGAAACACTCCAGGGATGGGGACTCCATCACTGCCATGGGCAACCCATTCCAACACTTGGTAACCCACTCAGCAAAGAACTTCTTCCTAATATTCAAGTGAAACCTCCTCTGGTGCAGCTTGAGTCCATTTCCCTTGTTCTGTTGTCTGTTGCTGGGTTAAACAGGCCCACTCCCACCTCTCTGTAATCTCCCTTCAGGTAGCCAGAGAGGGCAATAAGGTCAAGCCTGAGCCTCCTTTTCTCCAGGCTGAGATGGTTCAAAGTAACTGGTGTATTTGTGATCTTTTCCATCTGGGCAGCACAGGTGAATAAACCTGGGAATAGCACAGGGAATGGAACTGCCAAAGGAAAGAGTTTCAAGTACAATTATTCCACAAAAATTGGCAAGAGGATAACTGCAGAATCAAATGTTTAGGAGGATATTATAGAAAATAGGCAATAGAAAGTATTTGTAGTATGAGGAAATGGAAAGATAAGGGATGGAGAGACCTACTTGGTTTTGCGAAGGACAGTCTTGTGTGGGCTGGACTTGTCTGGTTTTGCAGTTCTTACTACTTGGAGGCATTTTGCAAAGTGTGTGTTATAATTAATGATGATTTGTTGTCCCTTTGTCAAAGTCACTTAACTGACCTCTAAGGTAAAGCAGCTTTTTTACCATAAAAGACCTTGTGCAGCCACAAGAATGAGTATTGTGAACATGGGCAGCAGAAATTGGCTTTAAGGGAGGAAAATAAGTTGTGTGTGTCTGTTTTCTGCTGAAGTGTACCAGCTCATGTTAATGTTGATAGTGGGGGGAAAACAGGGACAGTAGTTTGGTAATGACTATCTTAAAGTTCCATTTCATGCTGGATGTAGTCAAACTGATTCAGCTTCGTAAGAATCCTTGGAGGCTGTTCACTGTAATGCTCCTTAAGATCATGCCTGTGAGGAAAAACTACTTTAACCTCTTGTGGTGAGGGTGGTGGTGGCCCAAACACATAGCAGAGACACTGATTTGAACCCAGGGGCTTTTGTGCAGTATTACTGACTTCCTTCTGATTGTTAAAGGTATTACATGTTCTTTGTTTGGAAGATTGACCTTAAATGGACAAGGCTCAAAGATTTAATAAATGTTAGCATGTATATAAAAATATAACAGATGTACTTAATAGAAACATTAACTCATTGTCTTCACAGGAAGAAGAATCAATAATGTCAGCACTAAACTGGAAGCCCTTTATTTATGGAGGTTTAGCATCAATCACTGCAGAATGTGGTAAGCTTTTCCTTTGACCATTTACATGATTTCTGATAGTCTCTTTTAAAATAAGCTTGGTTCCATGCTGTCAGTGACACAGTTGTATACAGTCTACAGCACAGGAGTTTTTTCTTTAATGCTGACTGAAGAGTTTCTCAGAACTTGGTCACAATGCCAAAACACTTTTGCTGTCATGTCCTGTGTGAGCCTCTGTTTTATATAAACTTTGCCTTTGGATTTGTTTATTTGCTGTTGACCTATTCCTAGAAGTAGTTATAAATACACAGCTTTTCTTTTACCAAACTAGACAAATGGAAAGTTTAACTTGTACAACTTTTTTCTTATCTTTTTTTGAGTAGCTGTGTTGCAGCTTAAATTCTTTTTTTCTTGAATGAGTGGCTGATCAGATTTGAACACTTAAATTCAATTAGCAACTATTCTCTGTTGCACACTATAGGGAGACAGAGCATCTGATGTTTTGGTGCCTACTCTAAAGCCAAACCTAAAATACTAACATTCTTTGAAAGTTTTACCTGAAGTGCATGTACAAGGGAAAAACAAACTTTTTTTTTGTAGTAGCAGAACAGTGTGACACATGGTGGGCTTGCGTGTGAAGTCTGCCTAATAAAGTAGATGTTGTATGAAATTACACTTAAAACTACTCTTTGCTTTCCTTTCTACCTTCTCTTAAAAATATACATCAAATTTGAGTTTGAAACCTCTCTTACCTGACTTGACTGAATGTGGCCAGTAATGCCAAAAGCTTCACAAAGATGACAAGCAGTTCGTAAAAGCCTTGCTTTTTGGTAAACCTTGTTAGAACTGTTGTAGTGAATTCTGACTCCTGTTAGTGTCTGTGAGTATTGATTTTGAGGTGGCTGGCTGCCTGTCCTGAAGACAAGCTCTGGAGGAATATGCTTTCTAAACTTATGGAAGAAGGATGGAGAGTCTGAACTTGACATAGCAATAGGAAAGTGAAGACAAATGGATACTGCTGCTGTTGCTTTCTTAGGTTCTGGACTAGAATCTGTATAGCTTGTGTTATGGAATTTATTGCCTTCAGTGAAATGATCTTCAGGCTCTTCAGAGATGTTGGTGGAATACACACACACATTTTACTTGATTATGATTGCAGAGTGCTGTTCAGTGTGATTATTTACAACCAGGCAATACCATGTTGGCTGAAAACCTAGTGAATGCAGAGCATAAATGTAAAGTAGGTAGGGCCTCTGACAAGTTTTTAGAAGAACCAGGTGGCATAAAATGAACCACTGGCTTGAAACAAACTCTTGGTAAAGTAGACTTATTCCCCTGAGAATGTTATATAATAAAGGCTGCTGCTTCTTACATGGTGTTCTTTCTCTTTGATTAGGTAAGTACTTGGTTAATTTTCTATTTGTTTGTTTTGTTTTTTTCTTTAAGGTACTTTCCCCATTGATCTTACCAAGACACGTCTGCAAGTTCAAGGTCAAGTTAATGATGCCAAATACAAAGAGATTCGCTACCGTGGAATGGTGCATGCACTGGTCAGAATATGCAGAGAAGAAGGATTGAAAGCCTTATACTCTGGGTAAAACTGACTTGCAGTAGTGGTTTATGAACAGTATAATCATAAGTTTAAGTCCATAGTGTGTGAAATCTTGGGTTTCAGATTTACAAGGCATTGGGTAGCCTCAATCTGGAAGCTGAAAGCTCAAGCTTAGACTGCTTCAATCTTTGTACTCTGCAGTAACATTTATTGTTTAAAAAAAAAAATTACCTGTGTTTGTGAAATAGCTAAGCACAAAGTTGTTGCACACAATGCTACTATGACTATTCCATCTCAGGAAAAAAAATAAAATTAACCTTTGTGTGTACATGGGGAAAGATGTAATCTGCAGATTGTTTCAGACAAGCTTGCCAATTACTTTATAGATCACATGTTGAGGCATGTTCTAATAGTAATCCTTCNGCTCCGGCAAGCTTCATATGGAACTATAAAAATAGGCACTTACCAGAGCTTAAAAAGAATGTTTGTTGAGCATCCAGAAGGTGAGTGGGTTTTTCTATTTAATTGAAGACTGTTTTGCTTGAAGCTGGTTGTTTCCACTTGATATCTTACTGTAGTGGTTTGAAGAAGTCTACTGAGAAGACATTCCTTGTACCAATTATGGCCAAGTGAGTCAGCAAGGAAAACTTGTCAGAGCAGTTCTTAAGGCTTCTGTAATTGTCACTTTCTCTGTTGTTAAAGGAGTGGTAGAATCATCCTGCCTTTATGCATCAAACTTTGTAAATCTGCAGCTAAACTTTCTCTTTGTTTATGAAATAGATGAAACTCTGATGATAAATGTTCTCTGTGGCATCCTTTCGGGAGTAATCTCATCATCTATTGCCAACCCTACAGATGTCTTAAAGGTAATCATGTGTTATGTAGAGTTTGTCCTTAGGTTTTTTTTCCCTCTCCTTGAGGAAATGCAGAATTGTGTGATGAATACGGTATTTGTTGGGTTGTATTTATTCTTAACATTTTAAAAATGAATAATGTCTTGTTCTTGGAGCTCCTCTGGTCCATACTAATTATTGGAGCTGTGCCCCAGGAAACTGATGGCTGGGGAGATAGTCATAGCCATAGAACTCTTCCTGGGGGTGGGGAGACGCTTAAGGTGACTGACTTTATGCTACAGTGCTTGTGTGGAAGCCACGCTCCACATTTCATCTGTAGTACTTGGGAACACTATACTGTGATGCCTCGAGTTCAAAATATGTGAAGGTCAGTTCAGGGGCAGGAAGGCTACTTGTACTGCATGATTCTTTAATCCTGCAGAGAGGCTTTGCCATCCAGTGTCCCATGGAAATAGTGTTCTAGCATCAGTCATTTAAAGTGAAATGATCACCTCTTTAAGACTCTGTTAGGTCCATGATAGTCAGTGACCCCTTTTCCAGTTACTTAAGTGTTGAAGGTATTTAACTTACAAAACCATAGCATGTGACTTACATGGCTGCCTCTAATGAAAAATTCAAGAGAACTTTGTTCTTAAACTACTAAAAACTGGCTTCTCTGTAGTGCTAGTGTGGCTCTATAGAGGCATTTCCAACATAAGCTTCTATTCCAAGTCTGGCTTCAATTAGTTAATTCTCAAAATTATGTCCACACTTCAAGTTACTCGTCATGAAACTTGCATTTGGTAATTCCACAGCAGGTTCTTAAGGACATTCCTAAAAATCCACAGGGTTGAAGACCATGGTTCTCACTAGCTGAAACCTTAATCTCTTAACATTTCATCTCAACATGTTCTTGTTAAGGAGCACTGTAAAGGACATCCTGCAGAACCCATCTGTCAGTCTAATCTAAATGGAGTGGTGTACAAGTACAGAAATAGAAGTGACTTAATGCAGTTAAGAGCTGCACCATGTCCTGGTTCAAAATTAGCATCTGCACTTGGATAGTTAAGGCACTTCAGAATGATTGCATTAGGGTTATGATAATATCAGGTTAAGTTGTAGTCAGAGAAATTGACTTTACTACTTAAAAGATTGAAACTTAATAAACTGTATTAAGCTATTATTGATTGCATGTTTGAAAAGTCTTTATCTTTCTAATTTTATCTTCAAATGAATCCCAGATCAGAATGCAAGCCCAAGGTAGTGTGATTCAAGGAGGAATGATGGGCAACTTCTTACAAATCTATCAAAAGGAAGGCACTAAAGGACTATGGAAGGCAAGTTTTTTAAATTATATCCTATACCTCAAATACTGTCTTGCTAAACTGAGTTTCATGTACTTCTACAATATTCAGAGCAAAAAATATAAAGTCACTAGCTAATATGTATGTAGTTCATCACTGCTGGTGTCTGGGTGCATTCTGACAGGGTTACTACCAGCCTTGTGTTCAAGAATTAGCCACTAAAGAGGGAGGCTTAAGTTAGGGTGATTGGCTCTAGGACCACTTAACCCTTTGCAAGATGCCTCTCAGTCTGTATGCTTTGCTCTTTTCAAAACATGCTGAAGAATATTTGGAAGTAAAAGTACTAATGAACATCCCTCTAGCTTGGGAATTCTTGCAGTTGGCCTTGTAGGTTTTTCCTTATGGCAGTCACAGTCAGTGACTGCAAAACAACTGAAGACCAAGAAATTGGGACAATTGTTCTGAAACAGGTGGAAAATAGAGATTTTTTTTTTTGATGCAAAGCTTTTTGATCTCAGCTTTTCTGTTCATCTTCCTCTGTCTGTTTTTTGGTTAGAGGGGGGAGCCAGTATCACCTGGCTGTTGAAGTCTTAGTTGACTNGAAATAGCTAAGCACAAAGTTGTTGCACACAATGCTACTATGACTATTCCATCTCAGGAAAAAAAATAAAATTAACCTTTGTGTGTACATGGGGAAAGATGTAATCTGCAGATTGTTTCAGACAAGCTTGCCAATTACTTTATAGATCACATGTTGAGGCATGTTCTAATAGTAATCCTTCCACAGTCCATTCATGTTTTTGCAGGCTTTACTTAAAAAAAAGCCAAAAAACCCCAAANAGTAATTCAGCCATTAATTTGACTCTGCCTTTTTGCAGCACATACATCTAAGACTTGTACTAACTATCCTTATTTGAATTTGCAGTGTTCTTCCCGCATTCACGGTGTGTTGCTTTGGATTATAACAGCTAGGCTTTTCTGACAGTGCACAACAGTTAAACTTCAACTACCCTTTCTTTTGACAGGGAGTATCACTGACAGCACAGAGAGCTGCTATTGTTGTTGGAGTGGAGCTGCCAGTGTATGACCTTACNTTGTTTTGTCTGGAATGAGTTTAAATTGTTGATATAAAATGAGCACCTTACCTTGTGTTCAGCCCTTCCTGATCTGAAAAGTATTTGCTGATCAGTCTTTGCAATTTTGAGCATGAATATTACTGTATTTCCACAGGATTGCACCTGCAATGCTCCGGCAAGCTTCATATGGAACTATAAAAATAGGCACTTACCAGAGCTTAAAAAGAATGTTTGTTGAGCATCCAGAAGGTGAGTGGGTTTTTCTATTTAATTGAAGACTGTTTTGCTTGAAGCTGGTTGTTTCCACTTGATATCTTACTGTAGTGGTTTGAAGAAGTCTACTGAGAAGACATTCCTTGTACCAATTATGGCCAAGTGAGTCAGCAAGGAAAACTTGTCAGAGCAGTTCTTAAGGCTTCTGTAATTGTCACTTTCTCTGTTGTTAAAGGAGTGGTAGAATCATCCTGCCTTTATGCATCAAACTTTGTAAATCTGCAGCTAAACTTTCTCTTTGTTTATGAAATAGATGAAACTCTGATGATAAATGTTCTCTGTGGCATCCTTTCGGGAGTAATCTCATCATCTATTGCCAACCCTACAGATGTCTTAAAGGTAATCATGTGTTATGTAGAGTTTGTCCTTAGGTTTTTTTGCCCTCTCCTTGAGGAAATGCAGAATTGTGTGATGAATATGGTATTTGTTGGGTTGTATTTATTCTTAACATTTTAAAAATGAATAATGTCTTGTTCTTGGAGCTCCTCTGGTCCATACTAATTATTGGAGCTGTGCCCCAGGAAACTGATGGCTGGGGAGATAGTCATAGCCATAGAACTCTTCCTGGGGGTGGGGAGACACTTAAGGTGACTGACTTTATGCTACAGAGCTTGTGTGGAAGCCACGCTCCACATTTCATCTGTAGTACTTGGGAACACTATACTGTGATGCCTCGAGTTCAAAATATGTGAAGGTCAGTTCAGGGGCAGGAAGGCTACTTGTACTGCATGATTCTTTAATCCTGCAGAGAGGCTTTGCCATCCAGTGTCCCATGGAAATAGTGTTCTAGCATCAGTCATTTAAAGTGAAATGATCACCTCTTTAAGACTCTGTTAGGTCCATGATAGTCAGTGACCCCTTTTCCAGTTACTTAAGTGTTGAAGGTATTTAACTTACAAAACCATAGCATGTGACTTACATGGCTGCCTCTAATGAAAAATTCAAGAGAACTTTGTTCTTAAACTACTAAAAACTGGCTTCTCTGTAGTGCTAGTGTGGCTCTATAGAGGCATTTCCAACATAAGCTTCTATTCCAAGTCTGGCTTCAATTAGTTAATTCTCAAAATTATGTCCACACTTCAAGTTACTCGTCATGAACCTTGCATTTGGTAATTCCACAGCAGGTTCTTAAGGACATTCCTAAAAATCCACAGGGTTGAAGACCATGGTTCTCACTAGCTGAAACCTTAATCTCTTAACATTTCATCTCAACATGTTCTTGTTAAGGAGCACTGTAAAGGACATCCTGCAGAACCCATCTGTCAGTCTAATCTAAATGGAGTGGTGTACAAGTACAGAAATAGAAGTGACTTAATGCAGTTAAGAGCTGCACCATGTCCTGGTTCAAAATTAGCATCTGCACTTGGATAGTTAAGGCACTTCAGAATGATTGCATTAGGGTTATGATAATATCAGGTTAAGTGGTAGTCAGAGAAATTGACTTTACTACTTAAAAGATTGAAACTTAATAAACTGTATTAAGCTATTATTGATTGCATGTTTGAAAAGTCTTTATCTTTCTAATTTTATCTTCAAATGAATCCCAGATCAGAATGCAAGCCCAAGGTAGTGTGATTCAAGGAGGAATGATGGGCAACTTCTTACAAATCTATCAAAAGGAAGGCACTAAAGGACTATGGAAGGCAAGTTTTTTAAATTATATCCTATACCTCAAATACTGTCTTGCTAAACTGAGTTTCATGTACTTCTACAATATTCAGAGCAAAAAATATAAAGTCACTAGCTAATATGTATGTAGTTCATCACTGCTGGTGTCTGGGTGCATTCTGACAGGGTTACTACCAGCCTTGTGTTCAAGAATTAGCCACTAAAGAGGGAGGCTTAAGTTAGGGTGATTGGCTCTAGGACCACTTAACCCTTTGCAAGATGCCTCTCAGTCTGTATGCTTTGCTCTTTTTAAAACATGCTGAAGAATATTTGGAAGTAAAAGTACTAATGAACATCCCTCTAGCTTGGGAATTCTTGCAGTTGGCCTTGTAGGTTTTTCCTTATGGCAGTCACAGTCAGTGACTGCAAAACAACTGAAGACCAAGAAATTGGGACAATTGTTCTGAAACAGGTAGAAAATAGAGATGTTTTTTGATGCAAAGCTTTTTGATCTCAGCTTTTCTGTTCATCTTCCTCTGTCTGTTTTTTGGTTAGAGGGGGGAGCCAGTATCACCTGGCTGTTGAAGTCTTAGTTGACTGATATAGGAATTTGGATGTTAAGCAGATATGGAGTAGCACAGAGGCACTGAAATTGCCTCTCAGTGTGGATAAGTAATTCAGCCATTAATTTGAATCTGCCTTTTTGCAGCACATACATCTAAGACTTGTACTAACTATCCTTATTTGAATTTGCAGTGTTCTTCCCGCATTCACGGTGTGTTGCTTTGGATTATAACAGCTAGGCTTTTCTGACAGTGCACAACAGTTAAACTTCAACTACCCTTTCTTTTGACAGGGAGTATCACTGACAGCACAGAGAGCTGCTATTGTTGTTGGAGTGGAGCTGCCAGTGTATGACCTTACCAAGAAGCACATAATGATGTCTGGATTTATGGGAGATACAGTATATACTCACTTCCTGTAAGTTTAACTGCATAACTCATCATTAGTTAGTTTTCATTAGGGGGAATGAATATTGATTCCTCTGTCAGTAATCTAGAGGTAAATATACTCCTAATGTGTATCAAATGGTAGCACATAGCATGGAAGCTAATTTGAATTAGGGTTTGGATTTAATATTCTTTTGGATACGGAATTTTGTCTTGTGGATGGTCTGGGTTATTCAGCTTTGCAAATTTTGGTTAGAAGAAAGTTCTGATATTTTCTGTTCTCAGAGGCACAGACATCTGCTCAGGTGTACAGAGACTGTTTATCAAATCTTCCAAAATGCTGCTTTATAAAAAACAAAATAATTTTTCACATTTATTAGTTGATAGTTTTTAACTAGAAGCATTAAGCACTACAAGTTTTCTGGGAAGGGGGAATTCTTACAGATGTTTAAGTGTGGTAGATATAATGTCATTCAACTTCTCTTATTAGCTCAAGCTTTACTTGTGGGTTAGCTGGAGCTCTTGCATCCAACCCAATCGATGTGGTGAGAACACGAATGATGAATCAGAGAAGCCAGCAACATGGAGGACACTCAAACTACAAGGGTACTTTGGATTGCTTGTTGCAAGTAAGTAGTTTGTGTATCCACATAAGTGGTACTATGGAGCAATGATTTTGGTGTAGAACTTGAAATTGGTTGAAGTTTCCTGAGAAATGAATCCAAGTAACTTAGATATGCTTTTATCCGTACGCTCAGAAGGACTGTACTGCAAATAATGCACTTGCTGTGAAAACTATCTACTGTCCTGACAGAAGGGCAGGAAGAAAGTGCCTGCAGTACATATTGATTTCCTTTTGGTACTTGGATGAGTAGACTTAGTCTCTCAGAAGCACTGTCTCATATTTAGCTTTATCTGATGTTAGGGTATCGACAGGAAATAATAATTCCATGGATTGGATCTTAAAGAACAACATATTCTTGGATAGATGTTTTTTCTGCTTACTGCATAATGAAGAGCTGACAGCCAAAGGCAATGTCAGTCTCTGATTTTGATTACCGTGGCTTGGTTTCCTCAATCCTTAACTTGTGTATGAGGTGGGACTGAGGATTGCCTTTTATGTGGGGAAACGTGGGTGGAAAGGTGTTGCTGTCCAAACTGACTGCACACTCTGGTCTGTATAACAGTGCAAATCCCACTGTCCAGTGCAATTTTGTGAAATCCATAAAGCAAGCAGGAAAAACATCAATGGGATGCCTAATGTGAGCTGCAGGATTACATGCAGCTACCTGCAAGGGGTTTTTTGAAGAAAAAAAATACCCTGAAACAGATGCCTACCTCCACCCCTCCAAACAACAACAAAACAACAGAAAAAAACACCAAACAAAACACATAAATGTAAACTAAACCAAACCAAAAAAATCCAGGAATGCAGTCTGGACAAATCTGGGTTAGGTACTAAATGACATGGCCTGCATCTTTACTTGGCAGGTCATTCTGCAAGCATGCCTGATCTTGGCTTGATCTAGTGAAACTCTTCCTTGTCCCATCCATCAAACAATCTGTTTGCATTAAGTTTACAGCACTGAGCAATCACCTACAGTGCTATAGATCCTTGTTAGCTGAGATGCCCTTGAGATTTCTCCCTAATAAAGAATTGTCTTCTCACTGTGTGTTTCTAGACATGGAAGAACGAAGGCTTTTTTGCTCTGTATAAAGGCTTTTGGCCCAACTGGCTAAGACTTGGGCCGTGGAATATCATTGTATCCTTTTCAAAGGTGTGTAAAATGATTAAGTCAGCCAGGCAACAGCAAGTAGTGACAGTTTCACAGAATGTTCAGTGTGGAAAGTGTCATGTCAGTACAAATACTCTTTATGAATGGTAAAATGTGTAGCTGAGCACTTTCTTAGCCAAAGGCATTTGGATTGGTAGTGATGTGTTTTACTTTGAGAAATCTTTCATTAAGCTAAAGTAGGTTTAAGTGAGTAAAGAGCTTCTGAAGTTTTTGTAGTATTTTCCTGTGTTTCCTGATCCTGAGGAACAGGCATGTGTAGGCAGTTGCCACCACCAGCACAAAGGCTGCTGATACACTTGCTCTGAAGCAAGCTTTGTTGTTCTGCATAACAAAAATGGTCAACCAGCACTATGACATAAGAGGGAACTAAGCAAAGAGCAAAGTTTTCACACAGAAGCTGCTGTCCCTTAGTAGTGAAGTGACCATTTTGTCCTGTGTGAACAGGAAGCAGTTTTCCTTAATCGGCTCTTTCAGTTCTTCCTGACATATGAACAACTGAAGAAATTGGACTTCTGATGTGCTGAACTGTAAGCTGAATTCTGCTAATGCACTGTCTGAGTTTAGAGCAACTTGTAAGTTACCCTGAGTGTCTGCTCTTTATTGTCTGAGATGGTGTCCAAAGGAAGAGGTCATGACAAGATTGTCATGAAGAGAACAACCTGGAAGTGACTTCAGCTGACTCCTGCAACAATGGCTTGCTCATGTGTTTCAGTGAATGATGTGCACTATTTTCTAGACTGAACCAAACATGGTGGAGTATCTTCTGTCAACTGTTCAAACGTTCTTGAATGTGGAGATGTGTAATGCAACTTTATGATGTACAGTGTTCAGAGGTGTGAGACAAAGGACAATCTTTCTCTAAAGGAGGATGGGTGGTAACAAGGAGCTGGGCTTTTCCTGCTTTCAGAAGTGTATACAATTTGGCTGTTAAGGGTTTATAGTTTCTATAAATAACTGGAAGTGTAACAAGACATCTTTTCAGGCTTTCAGTTCAGGAAAATACCTGCTGCAGTACAAAATCTGCTTCTGGTTTCAGATTTCTGTGCTCTGAGTTGTTCAGATGTCTGCATAATTTGCTGGGAATTACCCAGCTTTGTTTGAAAGTGTGGTTGCTACAGTTGTCAGTTTTGCATAACTTGAGGAAACTTGGTTTTGTTGTGTAGCCCCCCCGCCCCGTATCATTCTTGTTTTTAGCACAACTCATTCTTCCAACATATTCACGTGGAAATTGTGAGTAGGAGTGAAGTTCAAACAAGCCCATGCTCATCTGCCTCTCTCACAGAGAAACTTTCTATGCTGCTTTCATTGTTGGGAAGAACTACCAGTAATGGATACTGGCTGTTACATATCATCTGAAAGATGCAAGCTGTATGCTGACCAACTCAGGCTGTGTCACACAGGTGCCTATGTGAGAAGAACCAAACTCCTCCAGAGGTAACTGTCGTCCAAAGACTGTGATCCTTGTTCAAGACACCCCAACCCAGAACTGCAGAGAGGCCCTGGTTGCTGTTAACGTGCAAGTAAACACTTTATGCAGAAATCAACCACAACTTACACCTTTAAGCCTGAAGGTAATGGTTTATCAAAATGTCAGAGCCATAGCTAAACAGTTATGGCAAGGATCCTACAACAGCTGCTGTGGAATTCCAGGAAGGGAAGCATGGGAGCTGTAAGTCATACAGCAGTCCTCCTCTAGTCCCAGGGGCTGGCAAAGCAGAATGCACAGCTTTGCATTTTTGTGCCATGGTGTTTCTCTCCCAAAGGTTTGAGGTTTTTTGCTGAAGTATACATTCCACTGAAATTTCATTGCAATTTTCAAAATGACTGTAACTTGACTTTACTAATTTTGAATTCACAAATGGCTTTAAATGCACAAGGCACTTTCCTAAGGCACAATGTCTTTCTATCTGTCTGGTCTATGTTTTCTAGGCTTATGTGCACCTGTTTCTGTGCTTCAATAGAGATGTTTGTAAATATTTTGTACACATGTAAACAAAGTCTGTTTTACATTTTCAACAATTTAAAAACTTTTAGTAAGCTTATGTATTGAGTTTCAGCTGGGGGGGTGGGGGTTGTTTAAAATACTTCAAGGTGATGAAGAAAACAAAACAATTATCCACAGGAAAGCTGTTGCTGGGGTGGAGTTGTATGATATTATTGGTCATTTAGCCAATGCAGGCTGAAGTTGGTGTCCTTAAAAGCTTATGATCCTCTAACATGAATTCACATGAATTTTCATGGCTGTGTGGTGTTATCTTAAACTGGGGGACAGTTTCATACTCTTACAAAAACTGCTTTCTCCGCAACAGATCACCTTAGTTCTGTGTAGCAGGGAAACGT